>JAVQIZ010107662.1:0-16638 GCA_036023535.2 Galaxias brevipinnis
CCCCCCCCCCCCCCACCCCCACCCCACCACCCTCCTCTCTTCTGCCTCCACCAGCTAGCTAGCTACATGCAGGCCCCGAGCCAAGAAGGTGACCCGGGAAAAATATCACACACCAATCAAGAGCGGCACAGTGAGGTGCTTTGAGTTAAGGTCAGGCCAGATTGCAGGTGATGGAGATCTGACTAAAAGTTTTTTTACGGATATGTATTGTCTTGTTAAGGCTGTTAAGGGATGGCTGAGGTGGAAAATTTTACTTCTTATTATGAATTTTAAAAGATAGCCAAATGTATCAACATGTTGGCAAAAAAGGTGAAGAGTTTGAACGGTATTAGACAGAGGCAGGGTTTTTATTCACAGGTCATTCAAGCTATATTACTTTACAATTTAGAAGAAACTACCCTTAAAATGGCTGCTCCTCGCGGTTTTAACTGTGGCAGATATGATTTATGATGAGGTCCCCCCAAAAAGGGAGCATTTACAATAGGCCTTTGTCAGCCAACACTCACCTTGAATTGAATAAACTCTCATGAAAAAAAGAAAGATGAAGGAAGAAAAATAAACTCAAGATAAAGGAAGGGTGTTAGAAAAGATGATTTGGAATAGGCAATAAGAACTTCTACCGCCATATTCAACACAGTGCTACTTCATTTTTGATAGAATGCGAGACGTTTCCTTCTCCAAAAAAACTCATTGAGATGAAAGCTGAATAAACTAATAGTAGGAAAAACAAACTCCTTCAATGAATGTGAGTGGGTGCACTCAATAGCAAAACTGTCCAATCCTCTTTGTATAAATATTATAAAAAAAATAATAAATGCCCCCAGTTCTGAGTTTTTTTTTCTCCCCCGTTCTCACTACGACCTTACCTGCTCTTCAGATGCTGAATGCTGCCGAGGCACTTGAAGCGTCCATTGACCATGATGGCCATACGAGTGCACAGTGCTTCACACTCCTCCATGCTACAGAAGAAAAGACGGCGTGCAGTGAGAAACAGACGGCCGGGAACAGAAGAAGTCATCAAACCAAAGAGTTCAATCGAGGTCAGTGGCAGGTGATGTTCTAATGTACAGTACTGTGCAAAGATTTTAGGCAGGTGTGAAGTCTTCTAAGTTAGATTTTTTTTTTTATATATATATAGATATAAATGTTAATTGTTTATGTCTTTAATTCATAAAATACAAAGTGAGGGAAATTCAAATCTGCATCAAACATTTGGTGTGACCACCCTTCGAGTTCAAAACAGCATCCCCTGCCGAAAACGTATGCACAGTACTGTACATGTACACAGTACTGCCCTGCCTTTAAGTAAAGGTTACACATAGCTGCCCCGTTGATGGCCTTTCGACATCAGAATGGCTGGATGATAGATGCTGGCTTTTTAGAAACTTTTTTACTTTCTCTATTCCGGTGAAATATAACCAGAGCCCTAACATTTTGTCAATAATCAGGGATTTGTATTCTAGCCGGCAAGATTCAGGTGGCTTTAATGTGCGTGGGGTTGGAATATCACATCCAATTCATCATGGCCATCTCAAGTCCGTTGGAGTGCTACAGATCACGGAAAGGAGAGATCATTTGTAAACATATCAACTGACAGCTCTGGTTCACTGGACGACAAATAAAGCAATTTGCAGAAAGGTACGACGACATCTGCACACTTTTTTTTGTTGTTCTGCTGCTGCCTTTTTCACCCATGTTGCTCTATGAGCAATTTCTTACAAAGGCGGTGGCTGTGAAGCTTTGCTGAGGGATAGCACAATTAGGATTCTGACATTGTAAAACCTGGTGAATATGCAGCACAACAAACAAAAGCACCTGGTAGCGCCATGGACGATTGGTTACAACTCAGTCGAATACTGGAAGGAGACACCACATGGCTATTGTTTCATCCGGTAGTAGAGAAAATGTACAAAGGAGAAATCTATTCCAAACTGAGATGATGCCCAGATTACGTTCACCCTCAAGCAGAAGATTATAATTTTTATTTTTTTTATGAAGAACCTTGACACAGGAAATTATTTTACACAAGGCTTGTGGCTTTGTGAATTCAAAGGTACTTTCCATGTGACTGAAGGTGCCCCCACACATGATCAGCTCTGTGCCGGCTGTGCCGTTGTCTTCTATGGAGTTGAGCAGTGGCGCTCAACTCTGCGCTACCTTTGGAGTCACGCATCGCTAAACTGACACTTCGCACTGCGCAGAAAGTTCAAATTATTTCAACTTTGACCTCGGTTGCAGCTGACCTTTCAAAGCGCAACCCATGACATTACAGCTGTACGTGACGAAGCCAGATTCAACACATCTATATCTACAACACATGCATTCTAAGTGTTTGCTACTTTTGATATGATATGTTGAGAGGTGTCATTTATAGTTTTGTTTATAGCTTATTATAGTTTATGCACTTTATGAAATATTGTTTAGTTCAGATAACTGACGCCTTGACCTAAACGGTTACGTTAAATTACTTCTTTTTTTAATAACAAATTGGACTATCTACTCTGTTAAAATGGAGATACATTGTTGAATGAGATGGCAGCTCACCTGTGTGATGTCAGAATGACTGAGCGTCCCTCTTTGATGACACTCAGGATGCAGTCCCACAGGAAGCGGCGTGCTTTAGGATCCATCCCTGTGGTTGGCTCATCCTGCAGTCACAAAGCAATGCTAGAACTACGTTCTGAATGGATCGGGGCCATAAGATTCATCTTGAGGACATGGTACGAGAGATGATATATGAATATGTGGCATTGGTAAATTAAGGTATGCATTCATAGATTTCTAGTGTTATCCAGTCACTCAATTTCCTCAAAGACGCAATCTTTATATGAAGTTACATTTAACTTTAGCTTAGGGTCTTATACCTAAGTTATACGTATTGTTGTCCTACCCTCAAGCTAAACAGGAGATACTCAAAACAAGACCCTCATCCAACTTTGCAAACCTGTATATATTCCTAGCTTCAAAATCACGGTTTCCTAAAAGCACTACCTTATATCAAAAGCATTTCACATCCACGGGTATCTGTTAGTTTCTCAAAAGCCATCTGTAGCACCAAGCCTTTTGATCAAAGCCGACTAAAGGGGCTTCACATTCAGCAAACGGCACGGTCAAAGAGAGCGTGTGAGAGAGATCGAGGCAGACAGGGCACAGAAAGAGATGGGGAGAGAGACATGGAGCTACAAAGGGTGAGAGAGACATCCAGCTAGGAAAAGGATAGCCCAGGGGCACCAGACACTTTCAGAGGAGGCCTGATTAAATCGCAGAGGACTTCTAAGAGACGTGGACCGAGACACACACGTCCGCACCCACATTCAGACGCACTAGAATATCCCACACACACGCATTCACACACACACATACACACACACTTCAATCTTCCCATGTCCGACGTATACATATTCATACATGTCCAGAGTGTACACAAGAAGGGAAATAAACACAGACTCTGGCTGCCTCTCTGTCCTGGGGGTTAGTCTGTCAATGCACGATTAGAGAGAACCCGTCACATGTCTGTTCCAGCCTTTGCTCCATGTCTGCCACCGGGATCCTACTACAACTCCCATGGGGCATCTCCATCACATGCAGACCGTGTCCCCGTGCAAAGGCGTTGTGGCACTGCCTCAAGGCAGCTCAAGTGAAACCGACCTGTGCTACCGCACAACCCCCAGAGCGGTCCCTGACACGACGATATCCCACCGAAAGCTCAAGACAAACTTATATACGGTATATTCTCGTGTGACAATATGGTTTGTACATGGACCAAACCATGTCTGACCTAGAATTTTGAAAGCATTAAATCGCATATTTACGACAGAACAGTTGTAGACTTGGGCTCTCATCTTGTGTTTCTATGCAAGCCAATTGGCTGGCGCCCCTGAAGTTCTTCATAGTCCTATTTAAAAACATTGCTCTGTGACGACTGGTAAGACCTCTCTATTGCAAAGAAACACTGCAGTAGTAAACGATGGGAGCTGCTTTAAATTGGGGCTTCATCCTCAGAAGAAAAAGTGCCTACCCGAAGGGACCAGAGTTTTTAGAGTCAAATAAGGTCCTTCCTTTCTGCAAAAGCCGCTCTGCGCGCGTGGTATTTAAAAGAAGATTGGGTCGACTTGGGAAAAACAAATTCAAATGTGTGACCGAGTGGTGACCCCCACAATACATACCCCATCTAATCTACTCCACACGTACTTAGAATCCCTTAGGACATTCAGGATGTTTTTAGTTTTATTCAGATTTGAGTTTTTTCAAGGCTTTTCTAAGACATACAGAACATGCCTACAACCCTGCAATTTCCTTGTGCTTCCAAAGAAGTAAACACCAGAGATGCATTATTGCCGTAATTGACCAGGCTATTATGTCTTTCATAAATGCCTTGAAACTGAAAAGGTAAAAAATAAATATGTATATGTAGATGTATGTATATATCCTACTAATGTCTCAGTTTTTCTTTTACATTAGGCAAACGCTCTCACGTCAGTTTGCAGTGATACTAAGAACAAAAGACCATTTTCACGGCTTACCAGGAACACCACAGGTGGACAGCCAATCAGAGCCATAGCAGTGGAGAGCTTGCGCTTGTTCCCGCCGCTGTAGGTGCCTGCCGACTTGTTGGAATATTTAACCAAGCCAAGTTTCTGGATCCCCCACTCGGCCACCTGGTCAACGGACAGTGGAAACAAGCACACAAACATACAATAGTGTCACAATAGTAGCAGCCGGTTGGCATCCAGAGGGATGACAATCGGCTCGGTATCCCTTTTAGAAGCTTTTTTCAAGGCTGGCTGGGTGCACCGCAATTCTCAGAGAATAGTCATGTATGATGGGTTGGCAAGGCGTTCTTCGGAAATGCCGAGGAGAATTGTTGGTATCCCAGCTGTTTGAAAACCTTTACAATTCTTCCCGCCAGTCACTATGGCGAGTGACTACCAACGTCCCAATGAGGTATTGAATGTGAACATATTACACAATGGGAACACAGGAATCCTTAGGGCTCTACTTTGCTCCAAAATGGCCTCCATGAAGCACACCGGAATGGCCTCAGCTAACCAGGCACTGGTGGCAGGAAACTGGGTCCCTGTACCCAGCGGAGTATATGGCGCATCAAAGCCCTGGCACACGGTCTGAGGCCTGAGTGGGCGGCCGCTGGCCAGTCGCTTCCTCTTTTGATCGTATTGTTGCTTTGGGGACGATGGCGAGGCAGAAGGGGGGCAGACACGCTCACTAGCAGGCCTGGTGAGAAATACGAAGCCATTACCGATGGTCGCAGCTCTCTCTGACCAGAAGGCCCTATTCGTGATCTAGAGCCTCCTCGGGATGTATCAAAGCTTTGGCGATGTAGCACACTCTGTCATGGTCTGAGACCCCTTTTTTTAGCAATGGACAGTGTTAAAAAAGTATTTGAAAAGACAAAAAGTGAACACTCTGTCATCTTGCAAAGTGGAAGTACTTAGTGTTATGTTATAATGATACATATTCTGTGGATGCGCACATTATTCTCAAGAAAACACAACTTTTGAGTAGACTTTTGTTGCCTAGATAAAGACTAGGATTGGGAGGTGAAGCTTACCGCCATGACTTCTTTTTCGGGTACTCCTCGAAGCCTGGCGTAGAACTCCAGGTGTTCTCGTCCTGTGAGGAGGTCGTTGAGAGCGTCAAACTGGGGGCAGTAGCCCATATTCTGGTGGACGTCTGTCATCTCTGTCCGTATGCTACAGGGGCCACAATTTTAAAAGGGCATTTCAAAAGGTGTATTGTATTTTCGCCAAAGACCACAACAGCACAATAAGGTTCACATAAGCAGAAGCAAAAAAAATTATACATCTGTAACAACCAATACGAGACGAAAATAATATAAAATGTCACAGAGTTGTGTACCGAAAGGCTACTCAAAAGTATTACGCGGCACAATGTCTTAAGAGGAACATTCCAATGTATGCTGGTACTCTAGAAATACAGTATGTCGCTCTACAATTCAGGGCCATGCATTTTGTCAGACGAGAGAACAACAGCACCAGATCATTTCACATTGCATGCTTTGGGTCCCAGAGGACAACAAAGATCCGTGTGAGAAAATGAACTGTGCTTTGACACGTGTGCATTGCTGCACGCCATGGGTCCTATCTTTGTGTGTCATCTCCAGTGAGAAGGCGGGGGGAAATGTGAATCCAGAAGCTACCTCCTGCAGTTAACAAAGAGCCTAGTCGATCTGCCTTTACATGAGGTGCAATCCACTGCCTTCACTGGTGGTGTGATAATTTAGATTCACGAGGGTGCTACAAACAAGTGTTTCCCCATAGTTACACAAGAGCATTAATTGGAGGCAGGATCAAAATAAAACCTAAGATATCATATCCTTAAGCAGGCTCTGTGAGAAACAATAATGTGACACAAAAGCGGAAACTCCGGGGCCACCAAGAACAGCCACATGTTGTTACCATAGAGATGCACGTTGGAGCTAGAGACAGAAAAGATATGTCCCCTCCTGAAAAGCTTGTATTTGAGGGGATGCAACTCCTATATCTTAAGAGTAGAGCTCTTTCTTTTGACACGTACAATGCCTTTTTTTTTTCGTCTGGATGTGTGAGGCAGAGAATGGGAGAGTGAGATCCAGAGAGAGACTGCGAAAAAGGAATGGAGTATGGAATATGTGAGAGATGAAGACGGCAAAAAAAAAAGAAGAATGCTCGATGTGTGAGAATGTTGCAGACAGAGGCGTGACATGAAAAAAGTCAAGTTCAAAAAGGGACTGAGCGGAGAGATCGGTGCCGCGGAAAACGTGACAGACCAACAATAAAGAGCCACCGCCACCTAAAAAAAAAGAGGAAGAGAAAAAGATGTGTCAAGGCAATGTAAGCGAGTGCAAGTGAGGCAGAGGGTAGTACGGAAAAAAAATGGCCGACAAGAAAGCGTTCTCGCCGAACCCCCCCCCCATGAGGAACCACGTTGGGTGGGTAATTGTGATGAGTGGCTCGGCACGCTAGTGGCACTTAGCTCCTCACCTGTAGCCATTTAGGAAGGCCTCTCCACCGGAGACCGCAATGTCCCCTGTCAGCATCTTGAAGGTGGTGGTTTTCCCCGCACCGTTAATTCCAAGCAAGCCAAAGCACTATGGCAGAGAACACAAAAGGCAACTCATTTAGAAACCCAAGTGGTCCAAACGTGTCTGTGACCACTGATCGTGCTTACCACAGAACATTACAAAATATTTGTTGTAGTTTAATGGTAACTTTCTTAGCCAAATGGAAGCAATTCATAGATTAGACTGTTAGACTCGATACTAAATACTATATGCGTTAGAATGAATTGAAATACCAAATGTGCACTGTACTGGAAGGCCTGTGCTACGGGAACTACTGTGAACCCTTTGAGGCATTGCGTTCCTGTGTCAATGTTTGTCCATGATGTCGACACATCATAAACAAATTGACGGGCATCCGCCCTGCGGGACCAGTGAGTTACACAAAATCACACTTTCCCTCATGTACGCGCAGCGACACACAAAACACAAACACAGCACAACATTCCCAACAGCGTTTCCTGTCTCCGTAAACGCCAGATCATCACAAACCCGCGGCAAACCCGATCGCCCGCTCCGACCGGGCTGATCCCTCTGATACCTCCTCGAGGGGCGGGCGCGGCAGGAAGTTGCCCCAGCGGAGGCAGTGGTCAGGTGACCTACCCGAGGAGGCCTAGCTCCATATAAATATTTGATTCCTGTCGTTCATTGATCCGTTGCCTGTGTGGGACCTGAGCCAGTGAATGCTCGGCGGAAGGCAAACCCTGAAGTAAATAATCTATGAAACGCCGTGTGAGAGCTGCAGAGGCTCTTTGAGTGACATCCCTCCGCCGGTATTTACATGACTTGTTTGGGTAAACAGAGGGAGGGAGGATTGGGGAGCCCACCGCCTGTGTGTGTGTGCTCCCCCTCGAAGTCATGTTTAAATCAAAAAGAGCTTTAATATAAAGTGTGCGCGTGCATGTGTAAGAGAGAGGGCGTACGAGAAGGATAGCAAACGCTGGGTTCATCAATATCATGCACTTTACAAAGATCAAATTCACTTGGCATTATTCATGGTGAGTGAGTGTGAGTGAGTGTGTGTGTGTGTGTGAGATTCGCTAAAGCTCTTGTTCAATTTTTGTGTCTGTATTTGTGTGTGAGCTTGTGTGAGAGAGGGAGTTGGTGCATGTGCGTCTGCCTCACCTCTGCGGCAGGCACACCCACGCACACCCTGTCCACAGCAGGGATCTTCTTCCCTGGATACACCTGCAGGGAAAATAGAAGGGAATTAATCAGCACACAAGGGAGCGAAAAAGAAAGAGAGAGTGCAGAGGATAATGGCATGTGAGAAAATATGGAGAGATAGAACAGCAGGGGTGACATAAAATATGAGGAAAGAAAGGCATAGCGAGAAACGGGGGACTGAGAGTTGGGAGAAAATGAGTCAGGAAGGGAGGTACACAGCTAGCAAGAAGAATGAGTTGCAGAATTTCTGGAGAGCAAAGACAGCAGAAAACATGGGGCCAATTGAGAAAAAGGCTGGGCTGAGGATGGAGAACAGAATGTGTTATTATAAAAACCAGAGAGGGAGATTGTAATCCTTCACACCAGTATCGTAATTATGGACACAAAAAAAAGAAAGGAAAGAATACTTTCATTCACTTTTGTTCACAGGGTGCATTGAATCTGTAGAGAACCAACTAACCAACTATTGTGAAAACAGGGTCATGCAATTTTCTTTAAAAATGTACCCTGATACCTGTCTTTAATAAGAACGTGGAACATCTCTGAGCAGAATATGAAAGCATTTAAAACGGGCTTGGGATAAAACTAATATTTGTGCATGTATATGAGTATAAATGCATATATGTGCGTGTGTGAAAAGGACTGTAAGAAACCAGACTTGGTAAGACTCCTGTCTCAAAAGCATGTCTTGGTATCCCACTGACAGGGAACACGGAGAGGCCGACTTTAAGTATTCTGACTATGAGTCAGCATTTCGCCAAGATCTTTCGGCAAGCGGCAAATGAGAACGTGGCCGGGTTTTACAACTCCTGCCTTCAAACGCTCTGAGCCTTGTTCCTTCCCTGCCGACTAACCTAACCCTTCCAAATTAGCATTTACACAGCGTTCTTTCCTTCCCCCTATCGCAAATATCAGCTTCAGGGGTAAAGGGAGTGTTGCCTGCAAACTAATCAGTGCAGACAACGGACGGTCTCGAGGCAGCCTCCTCACAAAACCGTGCAAGGTAAACAAACCGACACTTAAGACCAGAAACAGTCCAGGGCAGTAGGCAAATCATTGTGGCAATTGCCAGGAACACTTAGCATGCAGCCGTTTGTCCAACCCAACAACGGCGAAGGAAAGGTTCAAAGTTTTTTTTCCAGGGATTGTTAAAAGATTTTTCTGTACCAAAAATAAAAAGAAGTCAAAAGAATGTCTGACGATGTAGATCTCATTTAGGATAGAATTACAAGTACACATCCTCCCACTCCACTAGAGAAGAAGAATACAAAACAAAAAATTACACTGAATGGTCTGCTGAAGGGTTCCTTAAATGTCCTAATCAGAGACGTGAGGCCTCGGCATTTAAATGACCCCTGTCCTAACACAGAGAGAAATAAGAAGAAGCTTAATAACAAAGAAGATACACTGCACAAGGTTATGTCTACTTACTTAACACAACTTATCTTCAACATTTTATGCTGATGCTAATTTGCTGATGCTAAGAGTAGAAATGAAAAACCCATGAAAACCGCTCAACCATCAGTTGTCTGAAAATATGTCTAAACAAAACAATCTTTGCATCATATAAAGTACCAAGCAAATGTTTGGACACTGTTTCCCATTGAAGTGAATGGGAAAGTGTGTCATAACTTTTGACCGGTACTTTATGCTGGAACCTTATGTAATAGTGATGTGGTACGCCAAATGATTCACCCGAGACTTTGGCGGGGAGTTAGGTTCCAAACAAATTTAAGTGGTTAAAGGCAAATGTTCCACCTCTAACCGGACACCCCAATGTGGGGTGAAGAAGGGGGTGACACTTAATGAGAAGAGACAGCTGTGTGACTGATGCTGCTAGCAGACCACACACAGTGTCTCTGTAGCCCAGCACAGTTTGGTGACACTAACGAAAGTATTGAGGAATTGTGACCAAATGGCCACGGTGGATGTTTTATTAGATACAAAAATGGGCATTGGTTATATTGAGTGCACGGGCTTTGCACTCTTACTGTTTGAACCCTACAATTCAGTTTGAAGTAGAGCCACCTTTCAATTTCCAGACACCCTACAAAAATACATATTTGCAATATACAAGACAGAAAACTGCCAGTCATCACTCACTAGGCTCCCAACGTCAAACCAGCTGTCTTGGTGTCCCATAAAAGTTTCCTTGTCAACTTGCTGACCGATTGGAAGGTCGCGCTGACAGCGTGGGGCGTTGTTAATGCTAACTGGCGGACGTGTCATCATTACAGTCCCCATCGATTACAGTGCTATCACTAGCCATGGTGCGAGCCCAAAGGCTAGCAAAGCTGTGAGTACTTGGGAAGAAGGGAGAAGGAAGGAGGAGCTGGAGACGGACAGATGATTGATGGCCTGTCAATCGTTCCAGAGGCAGGCTCAGATTTATGGTGGGGTGGACGGGGGGGCGGCAGCGGCCATGTGCTCATTGATTAATCCGCTATCTGCGGGCCCCGACCGGATGGTGTGCAGCTGTGGTGAGTCAACGAGGGTGCAGTGGGGACATGATCAGCGGCTGTGCCACCGCTTTGGACGGCCGCCCCTCTCTGTCTACACGCATTTATCATTACGCGTTTACTTTGCCTCATGTTAACTTCTTAGAAGAAATGATGATGAGCGGTAACTAGTCCCATTAGGCACTACAATCTCGGTACATTCCTAGGGTTGTAACGTAATTTACAGCAAGCAGTTCACTCATTCAGCAATTTATTCATGTATTGATACCTAGATACAGTAAATTATTTGAAATGTCAGTAAATGTTATTATTTGCTTGAGGGTTGTACATGCAAATTTGCTAATCGGTAGTTATAACTACAATGTAACCGTTTTTTGTAATTTTAACAGTACTTTACTGTAATATGTACGATAGTAAGATACTGTGAAATGTGTTTACAGTATGTTACTGTAAATAGCAAAGGGTTATGGGAAAATATTCCATCACTACTGTAATTCTTCTCTACTGTAAATCCATTTACAGTAGTGCTCATGCTGCGAAAAATTTACCAATGGCAAGGGAGATTTCTTTTCAAGTTTTTTTGTCTCCATTGTTGGAAGTGGTGGTAAAAGACAAAAAAACAAAACAAATGAAATATCAAGGTTTTTTTTCTCCATTTGGAAGTGGCGGTAAAAGACAAAAGAAATATCTGTTAGCTCAACTAAAACCTAAGTATACTATATTATTATTTTATGTTAATCTAAGACAATAATAAATGTAAACACCTCTAGCCAAGTAATGTTAGACTTTTCTTACAGTTCTATGTTGTAGCTTTAGCTAAAATATAAAAAGATATATAACGTCAGTTAACTAATCTGTCTGTAATTTATTGCTAACGTTATCTAACTTTGCAAACATTTGTGATTAATATCCACAAAATATTGTTAAAATATTAAACGAAATATTGTTTAAACATTTTCGCATTATTTGGTCTTTTCATCTTCTGGTACAAGTGTAAAATGGGTTGAGTATTTTTTGAGTTGCAGTGATTGAATGTGTTCTCTACTAGTGCATGACTAGTGGCTCACTCACCACTTTAATCGGGAGGAGTCTTTGGTAACGTTAGCAACAGTTAGTTGTCTTGGGGAGAAATGAGTTCGAAATTGTGGATAAACGCGTAGTTTTTAGTTTTTTTTAACGTATTTAGCATTTTTAAGGGTATCCTTTGTTTTTAATTTTCAAATTTGTGTTCTGCAGGACTTTCGTTTTCTGTTGGACGGGTGGTTGCGATGGCAAGACCAACTGAACTGGTGGTGAGTTACGTTAAGTTACATAAATTAGCCGAGTTAGCAGTTGCCGCTGCACTCGCGGCATTCACACTTGATGGTTAGCTGTAATTTGATCGATCAACTAGTTAGCGGTAACTGTCAAGATGGTTGCGCCTTTTGTGTGCAAGCAATGTAATGTATCTGTGCAAACACTTCCAAATTTGACCACCATATCAAGATGCATAGGAACCTGGCTAATTCTGGGTTCGGTTGTGGTTTGCCGACTTGTCCATGCAGTTTTCAGACACTGTCTGCACTTCAGTCCCACATGCGTAGAAAACACACTGCCAAATAAGCTTAACGTTAATTGTAGACCTGCTCAAATGGATGCAGTGATTTGTCAGGTTGAGGGATGCGAGCATACATCTCCCAATATGCTCATCTTGTGTGACCATTTAAAATGGCTTTTAAGAGATGGGAATAAGATTACCTGCCCCTTTAATCTTTCACATCCCACATCAGCAGGAAACACAAAGATTCTGTGGATTGTTTTTTACAGGAACATATTGCTAGCGCATTCTCAGTAAAAACCTTTACTTTAAACAACTTTAAATTTGTTTAAAGTTAATTAAACTAAACTGTAGTACTGTAAAAGGAAGTATACCGTTAATGCAAATACAGTAGCAATACTGAAAATTATAATACAGTAGTAATGCTGTTAATTATAATACAGTAGTACTACTGTAAATTAAAGTACATCAGTAACACTGTAAATGATAATACAGTAGTAATACTGTAAATGATAATACAGTAAAAGTACTGTAAAAACCTTTACAGTAATTTACTGGCATCCAGCTGCCAGTAAATTACTGTAAAATGTACAGTGATTTGTTTACAGTGTAGCTAATATCTATTTTTAACCGTAACAGTTTACAAACATATTCCAAGGAAATGTTAAAATACAGATCTTTCACTTAGTTCAAAATGCATTCCTATTGCCTTTTTTTTGTATGCCAGGGAGGTGACTGCATAATAACTAAGCACAGCTCAGTAACTCATTATTTTTCTTAATGCTCATTTTAAGTCTGGGAAACCAAAAAAGAGAGGAGTGAGCTGAGAGCGAGGAGAGTTGCACCTTCCTCACATTTTTTCACATTTAGAGATCTACCCGCAATCCATTACCCTTCAACCTGTTTTATTCAGTGCTTGCTTGTTAATTACCCTGGTTAAGAGGGCGACATGGCTTTGTCCGTGAGAAGGAGCAGTGTGGGGGAGAGACGGAGCGTGGTGAGAATGACGACATAGGACGGAGGAGGGGGACGTGGTGGGACGCGGGGAGAGGGTTCGATTTAGAAGACAGTCCAGATGTCTGCCGCGAGGGCTGCAATGGCGACACTTCCTGCTGTCAGCCGCTCGACGGAGGAGCATCTGCTGCCAACTAGGGTGTCAATCTGGGTGGGAAAAAGGCACGCGCCATTCCCGCGTACTTGTCACAGCGCACTTTCTCACTCGCTGCCATCTATGCACTCAAGCCTTAAAGCACAGGTTCCATTTTAGGATCCACACTGGGTTAAGGGAAGCTATTGGAATCGCTGTGGCAGTTATGTCTTTGTTCATGAAGTACCATAATCACACACATTCTTCTGTGGATTTAGAAGATTCAAATGTTTTGGGCAGTTAGATCATTCAATTTAATGAGAAATCATTTAAATGTTAACCACCCTGATGATTCAATTCCTTTAAAGAGTCTATGCGCTCAAATTTTGGTTGGTTGTGTAGATAATACCATTCATGTTTGTGTGCTAAGAATTACTCCACTGTGAAATATAACAACATTAACTAATATTAAGAATAGAAAAGCGAAGAAAATGACTGAGTAAAAATCATCATAGATTTCAAATAGATTGAAAATGATCATACAGGAGTTAGACATTTTAGCATGCCATTCAAAAACGTTTTAAATATTCCACTCAAACTCAGTACCTTGGTCAGATCACAAATCCTCAAGAGGTCAGTCTGGGCCCCGCTCTGATGTACCCTGGCACGTTCCCGTGCAACGTCAATGTCTTCCTCTCCCTCAGGCAAAAGTTCTCCTGTAACAAGTCTGAGGAACAAAACAAAGACAGATTTTAAATCATTTATTTATACAGGTAGGTGGTCTCTTTTGCAGCAGTGCCCTGTTCAAAAGGCATATAATAAAATAAAAAAAATTGTTCAAGTAATGAAAACATAACAAACAAATGTAAAATACAAATGTGATAAGAACCACTACACGATTTCCAGTCCATCCCACACAAAACCCACAAATAAAATGAGGGAAACACGATACATATATATTTATATTTATATAAATTTCCTAGATTGAGCAATACTTCCATAGTGAAGGCAAACTGTCACCTATGTAAAGTAAATGGAGCTAAGTTGCCATGACTACCCCAATTTGTCACAAGACTAAACGAGATGAAAGAAAACTGAATAATAATTGCTTAAATAGGTTAGTGCACCAGCTGTTTGAGTACAACAGCTTCAAACCAAAGAACAACACTCCATTATGGAATATACTGTTGGAACATATAGGTTGATTCTAGTTTTACATTGTGTACATGGGAGTAAATACTGTACTACGTAAAGGTAAAGAAAGATGCAGAGAAGTTTTAAAAAACAATTCAATAATTCAAGGTGGGAAGTATCGAAACCACAAAGCATATTTTTATTTTGACACATTATTTCCTTAATAAATATGATTTTAACCAGTCGCTCTGTCTCACAATAAATAAACACTTGTCCAAAATGTATTTTTGCCAAAATGTGTAAAACTTATGAAAACGAATTTCATACTCAGCTGGTCCCCTACCTTGATTTGCAGAAAAATTTGTATTGGATAAGGAGCGTGACTGCAAACATAACGGCGCCTTGAATGGACATGGCAAACAAGTTCTTTCCCACCATGTCCCACCCCAGGGGATTTTTGAAACGGTCTTCCCCTAGAACCAAAAACACAGACAAAAAGCATGAAATTAAAAGATTAATGATAGCTTATTCATGTGCATTGGGGACAGTGAAACAATTGCGCTGGCCTGAAAAGGTAGGTTGACTTTCCTTGTTCTTCAACAAAAATATAGTTGGAATAGTCAACAATAATTCTGCCATTGACAAATCTTTCGAAAATACTAAAAGAGGCATTCGCTTGCTTGCAGTAAAGTTTCATTGCTCCCTCTTTAAGAACCTTAAGCTTTGAATGCTGTTTAGCTTCAGTTGACGGCCTTTCACCATACAGCACATAGTACGTACAGCACTACATCTGACACCTCCTCCTCTCTCCAGTCACCTTGGGGCACTTTTCTACACTAATGAACTCCTTACTAAAACCTTGACAGCCAAGCCTCTCTTTCCGATCCCCCCCACTATTGCATTTTTTTATTGCATCTTCACTAAAGCTGATGTGCCGGAGGGGGTTTAGAAGATGGCAAAACCGTTTTCAGTCTCATTCTTCGGTAAATAGCCCCTCTACAACCTAGCCCCTTTTAAGTTGTGATTGCTTTTCACTTTACTCCTGCTGCTGCAAATGGTGCGTTAGAACGCCGTTTCCTGTTCTATATCTCTGACGATAAAGTCTCCATTGGCCTTTCATGTGCTTTTCTGCTTCTATCGAGCTCTCTGAGATTCTTAAACATGGAGAGAAAAAATGGGTTAGAAGTCGTCTATTGATAGAATGCCAAAGCTCTTTCATACTAAGATATAGCAGCATTGAAAATTAAGTGCCAGAATGAGACTGGAATGCAAACTTATCTACATCATTATTATTATTATTATTATTATTATTATTATTATTATTAACCTGTACGTATCTACACTAGGTACAGACCCGAATATAAGATTGGGCACACCAATGTCATGACATCGGTGAGAAAGAACAAAAACATTAAAATCAGAAGGGGGTTTTAGTAAAAAAAAAAAAAGAATAAATGTATACTTGTCCATCCAGATTTGGCTCTGTGTACTACAGTTGAGAATGTTATCACAATCGTTAGTCAGCAAGTCTAGCTGAATTTATTTATCTTTTTCCCTGATTTTTCTTGGTCAGATGGTTGCACCTAATTAAACTAAGGCTACATTGAAAACAGCAGTAACTATGAAGTTATTTACATCTGTAACTATGGTTCTATAAATATATTACATAGAACCATGGCTGCGACAATTCAGTCAGAGTTGAAGCTAAAATGCTGCCTCCTTTGGTGAGAAAGGGGAGAGCGGGTTCTGGATGTAATTTCTTCCCATTGGGTCGCGCTCTAAGTAACATTTCTACATACAGCAATTTGATACATGAATTGGCAGTGTCAACTGCAAAGAGAAATATTTGGTCATATCATTTGTAGGAATCCTGTCTTTTGTAAGGCAGTCGAAAGAAAAGCTGGCATTAGGCCTCTCACCAAAGCTGCTGAAGAGGGTGGCCATAGCCTGGTTTTTGGCCATGTCAATGAGGCCTCTGCCCAAGCAGAAGTGTGGGAAAATTAGCAGCACCTGCTTCACGATGTCATTGATGCGAGAGACACTCTGTAGAAAGAAAACACAAACATAAAGAGATATATATATATATATATATATATATATATATATATATATATATATAAATAGAAAAGACAAAAAAAATATATATGTAAAAATATTTGGAGTATAAATATAAATA
>JAVQIZ010107712.1:0-25756 GCA_036023535.2 Galaxias brevipinnis
ATGAGCTGGTTATAAAGCGGGCGGCTGCATTTTGCACCAGTTGCAAACGATGGAGTGATGACTGAGTGATCCCAAAATACAGTGCATTACAATAGTCAATACGTGAACTGATAAAAGCAATTAAGTTCATTGTGTTGAGTCCTGTGCAGTGGAACCTGAGAGAGATGAAAATTAGACTTTGTCAGGAAGGTAGTAGATCAAAGGTGAGGAAACAAGAAACCAAGCAACAACACCAGACTAACTTTTAATTAATCAATAAATCAATGAAATTGCTTCATGCCGCTTCAGATGTAATCTCTGCAAGTAAACAAGTATCATGGGTAATGGTTTAATCACTAAGAAAATGTGTTAAACTAAGCTGTACTATTGGTAAGTAGTGCAAATGTAGAATCTACTTTCAATAATGTACTTCACATAAAGAATATTAAATAGCACTTTTGTTTTTATTTGGGCGTCAAACAGACAAAATGTGTTTATGTTGTATAGTATATGGTATATAACCCTGGGAGCTTCTTGGGGAGACTGAAAAGTTCTGAACATGGAAATGTGAAAAAACATAGCTTGTCAGGTTATACAACCATAAATTCAGACTAACGAGGTAATAATCATTTAAATAAAATACCATCGAAACACTGTGTAAAATGAGAGTGCTGAGATGGCCTTGTAGAATTCAGAACCTACAGACAGTACCTGCAAATGTCTTTACACCAGCCTTGAATTCCTCCAGGGCCTCCTGGTGTTCTGCTCTTGAGGGGAAGCAGGCAGAGCACACAAGCAAATGAGAGATTGAAATGTAATCTAATTCATGGTCAGGATCCTTGAAGGATCCTTCATATGTCAAAATGTCTGAACACTTTTTTATTTAGTATTTAGTGACATTTTATGAAAATGTTTCTCATACTTTTCAGTTTATCTGCAGAGAACAGGGTAGCAATGTTTTCCCTTTAACTTTTTTTCACTTTTTATTTTTACATTTTATTTGTAATGCACTTTACATTGTAATAACAATCGCAATGCGCTATAACCTATGTGTGTATCCCTTTTCATACAATGGGATAGTAGCATGTCTAACAACAGTGTCAGTGTGTGTGTGTGTGTGTGTGTGTGTGTGTGACAGATCTTAAATATCTTACAAAGTAGACAGGGTAAGCTGTGTGACTGGGGGAATGCTGCCGAGGGTGTGCAGCGTATCAGGAGTCAGATGGGGAACAGTGCCACAACGCGTGTAAAGCAGACATCCCGGAACCTCCATGGATTGGTGTCCCATCTTCCCAATTCCTGTCAGGACACCAACCCTGCATCCTCCCTGCACCACGCGTGTCAGTTCGAACTTCATTATTGTTCCTTGAAATTCAAACAAAGTATTAGCTTATGTAACTTAAGCTAATGTAAATATTAGAGTAACAGTATACAAAGAGAAGAAGAGGTTGAACAAATCTTAAGTTTATCAATGTCAGTGGGATTTTTAGATATTGACACTAGCTAACTAACGTTTTGCTAACTTACTTTGAGTAGCAGGCTGCCTATATTGACGTTTATATAACGGACCTACGTGAAGCAGTTTTCGCGTTTCTTTATTGCAATGCAGCAAAAAAAATTACGATGAATTTTTTTAAACTATCTCTAAACAGGATCGAAGTTTTACAGCAGTTTCGCTTACCAGCCAGTCAGAAGCACGGGAGAAAGAATGAACTACACGTCGCACAAATGACGTAATACGTCGCAGAATGAATCTGTCGATAGCTCTTGAGAAAGTGACTGGCTGGAGCTAGACCGAAGCTATTAAAACTATTCAAAGTGATTGCTAGCACCTTGTTATTTTGTGGATTTTAGTCTCTAAACCAAAACATGTGTAAAAAAAAATTATTTTTAAGATAGCTCTTTCTCACAAAGTAAAAAATTATGTTAACAGAGTTACTATGGTGACCAAACGACGCTCTAGCCTAAAAATGTTATGGGTATTGTAGTCTTAATTGAGGATTTGTGACTGTGGATTGAATGCGTGGTTTACTACAAGCTCCAGAGTGCAGCTCATTCTGCAGGTACATACAGAAAATATCTAATTTACAACCTGTTACATGCTAAAATCCAATATTTGCTTTAGTTTTACACTATTTACTCAGTTATTTGGAAAACCTGAAACTCTGTAATGCTTAATTTTGAGAGTTGAAGCTAGCTTGTTAATTGCAAAATTAGGTGTATCTTCAGAAGAGAGATTTAAAAGAAGAAATAAGCAAGAAAACAGGACCACCACAATCTAAATGGCATACCCAGGAACTAATCCGAATATTTTTCGTTGGAAAAGATTAACCAAATGTAAACCATCAAATAAAGTAAGTATTAGTTTTAGAGTTTGTTAGTTGGGGTAAATGCGAAGCAGTCCAAATTCTTCAGATCTGTATAGGATCACTCGAGTTTACATCAGCCCAATTTTCCAATGCAGGCCAGACTTACTATGAATTTTAATTTCTCTAAAGAAATAAAATCACTTATTTGTCAACGAGGGATGGTTCGATTACAATGATATTGATCATACTACTTTGTGTTATTTTACATGTTACCCTGGACATGTTGCTTCACCTTTCATAATGTCATCAAAGCAAATACATTATTTAAATTACGTAACTGTGTTGTGTTCCGTGTGTACACTCACCGGCCACTTTATTAGGTACTCCCTTTCAACTGTTTGTAAACGCAAACATCTAATCAGCAGCAGCAACTCAATTTATTTGGACATGTAGCCATGGTCAAGATGAGCTGCTGAAGTTTAAACCAAGCATCAGAATAGGAAATAAAGGTGATTTAAGTAACTTTCAACATGGCATGATTGTTGGTGCCAGACTGGCTGGTTTGAGTGAAGCTACTGATCTACTGAGATTCTTACGCACAGCCATCTCTAGGGTTTACAGAGTATGGCTGAAAAAAGAAAAATATCCAGTAAGAGGTAGTTCTGTGGGCTAAAATTCCTTGTTGACGTTAGATATCAGAGGAGAATGGCCAGACTGGTTCAAACAGTAACTCAAAGAACCACTCTTTACAACCGGGGTATTCAGAAGAGCACCTCTGAGCCCACACACCTTGAAGCAGATGGACTACAGCAGCAGACCACACCGGCTGCCACTCCTGTCAGCTAAGAATAGGAAACTGAGGCTGCAATTTGCACAGGCTCACCATGAGTAAACAACAGAAGATTGGAAAAACGTTGCGAAGCCTATTAAGTCTCGATTTCTGCTGCGACATTCAGATATTAGGGTGAGAAACTCAGAATTTGGCATTAGCTATCTGAAAGCATGGATCCAGCCTGCCTTGTATCAGGCAGGTGGTGTAAGGGTGTGGAGAACATGCTCATGGCACACTTTGGACCCCCTTTGGGTGCCAATGGAGCAATGTTTAAACCCCTCAATCTATTGAGTATTGTTGCTGACTGTGTCAATCCTTTATGGCCACAGTGTACCCATCCTCTAATGGCTTCTTCTTGATAACGTGCCACATCACAAAGCTCACATTAGCTCAAACCGCTTTCTTGAACATGACCATGAGTACACTGTACTCAAATGCCCTCCACAGATCTTACAAAGGCAGATGACCTTCCTGAGTCATCATTCTTTTAATAGTTGCAGGTATAGGCAATGTTCTTCCCACTCTGTTTGATTTGAACTGTGCCTGCAATTTAATAGAAAATTTAAATTTCTCCAGGCATAACTGAGGCAGAAGGGTAGTGACACATTTTCTGTTTCTATTTGAGGTGCATTTGAATAAAGGGGATATTGATCAATGGATGAAGGTGAGTAGAACGCTTTGTGTGTGTGTGTGTGTGTGTGGGTGCAAGTGCACATTCATGTTTAAGTTTAGTTTGTATTTTATGAAAGCAAAAACCTAGTATTTATTCAGTATTCAGTATTAGTATTAGTATTATTCATTCGCTTAGATCCACTCATTAGGAATTTGTTTATTTAGAAAGTGGAGATGGCTTCTGAGTGTGCTGTATCAGAGGTGTTCTCCTTAAAGAAACCAAATGCTGAAAAGAACAGACACACCATGGCACTAGAAAATATAGACCAGTTGCAAGACCACGATGAAGCTTACAGTGAAGGTAGGTTATTTCACCAAAAAAAAAGCTCACAAAACTCTCCTAAAAAGATAAGTTATTGACATTACCCAAGAGCCAATCAATTATGGAGTAACACAAAATGTTTGTGACTTGCAGCCCAGGCTCTTTTGAGTGAGTGGATGAACAGTAAGCTGCAGCTGGAACTGGAGATAGATGAGCAGGAGGATGGCTGGACTGGCTCCCATGAGAGGAGCAGGGCTGTTGCAGAACCCACCACTGAGCCAGCTCTCTTGAACTACAGCAACTTTGATGGTACAGACAGAGCACCACAGCGAGATAAATAATATGACAACAGGAATGTAGTCTTTTTGAGATCGGGTCTGTTTATCCCCTTTCACTCTCATTCTGTCTCTCACTCTCTCTCTCTTTCACACACACACACACACACACACGTTCATGCACACACACATTCATTTATGTACACATGTACTCAAATACATGAAAACACTCACAGACCTTTACACTCACCTTGCTGAGGAGGAGGAGAGTTGTGTGGTCAACAACTTCCTTCAGGATCTAATGGAGCAAGACATATTGGAGTCGGATATTGACCTGACATTAGACTCTGAGCCGAGTAAGAGAAGGAGGGACCCTGGCGTTACAATGGAGGCACGACACAGACAGGTACATGAACAGAATCTGAAGCTCGGTAGGAAACGTGATGAATACGATGAGCACTTAGAGGTCCCTCCAGACACATTGCATGATTGGGAGAATGCGTTGTGTTGACATTCAGTGCCTGGGTATCTTGTTGCTGGTGATTGTCACTGAAGGTGCGTGAGAACCGTGCACTGAAAGATGCTGAGAAGGAGCGGCTGCAGAGAGAGAGGGACGCTCGGAAGGAGGTCAGGGAGGAGGCGAAGCGGAAGGAGCACGAGGAGAGACAGAGGAGGAGGCAGGAGAAGTGCCGGCAGGAGGAGTTGATGCAGCAGGAGATGGCGAGACTGCGACGGCAAATGGAAGAGAGAAGGGGTTTGGAGCAGCAGGTTAGACAAAGGTAGAGTTTCAACACACCCGCCAGCTCAGACCCCTTAAAGCCTAGATTATCCCACTCACGTCTACAATCACCATCAATGGCCTAAGTCAGTGGTTCTCAACCTTTTTGAGTCGCAACCTCCCAGCCCCCCAGAACAATCAGGTTGGCGTTCGCGACCCCCCCACCACCACCACCACTCACACACACACACACACACACATTAGTAGCCTAACTTTTTGTATAGTTCTGCATTAATTAATGCATAGCCGTAAAATAAGTTGGTTAATAGGGCCCTGCTCAACACTTTCAATTTCATACATTTGACGCATGGTTCCAAAAGGACTGACCCTTCTATAAAGTCTAATCCTCAGACAAACCACTAAAATATGAACATAGAAATACAACTGTCTCAAATGTCCCAATGAGATCAGGCTTTGCAGAAGATAAAACAGTGCTGGCGTTGCATGTAGGCGCTACATAAAGCGTCATTTTGGAATGTTTTTCAATTGTCTGCAATAGCAGTTTACGCTTCCCTAAAGCAAATGTGTGAATGTGTCAGAGCGTGTGAAGAGGGTCATTTGCGTGACTCTCAATGCGTTAGAATTGGCAGCCCTTTGAGCCATCTCTCCATAGTTTTTCCGTGATTGCTAGTAGTTAGCTAAACTACTAACTGATCGGATACAAGCAATTGTGGCACAGTGCGGCAAAATTATTTTGTTGGTGTGTGCGCGTGCCGTGTGTGTGTGCGTGCCAATCTAAACTCAAGTACAGGCGCACTTTGATTCATCCACACACCCAATAAAATCGATTAAAATGTTAAAAATATATAACCCCCAGAAATTATCTTGCGACCCCCAGGTTGAGAACCACTGACCTAAGTTGACTGATTTTCTTAGACTTCTTTCTTTTTGATATTTTGTGATCTTCCATAGTTTTAGCAGTGAAACATTTTGAACTTTTTAATATTCTGTGTTTTTTTAATAACATTTTGTGGAGATTATGTTGCATGTGTTGACAATTTTATTTTTATTTTGCAAAACAACCCTGACTTGACACAGTAAGCTGCAGTATGTGTGACTAATACAGGTATGTCCCACAGGGAGTGGGATAGGCTGGACAGACAGAAGGCTGCCGGGAACCAGGAGTCCGGCCGTTCACTCCCCAGTGCACAGCAGCACAACAACGTCGGGAGAAAGTACAGAGAAAAGCAGGCAGAGACCAACATTCACCTGCTGAACCTGAAGGTATGTCTTCCACTGCATCAACATTCCATTAAGATTGTGCATATTTGTTTCTCTCCAGCCGTGTTTGCAAGTGTGTGTGTGCGTGCGTGCGTGCGTGTGTGTGTTTGTGTGTGTGTGTGTGTGTGTGTGTGTGCTAGTGTGTGCAGAAGCACTTCTCTGGGTGGTATTCTGTGCTGTTGGAACGCAGAGTGTGCATGGGCAAGGCATCGGCCCTCTGTGATTGGAGGAGGCAGCTGAGGGCGTGGCGGGCGTGGCGAGCTCTGGTATGGGCGGGGCGAGAACAGCGGGAGACTGCAAAAACAGAGGAAGAGCTTCGAGCTGAAAACAGGCAAGGTCACGCTTGTGGTGTTATACCAATAATCAAAGATGCACGTATTCTGAAGCACGTGAAAACTGATAATATGGGGCAGCATGCACTTGTGAAAATATTATTGGACCATTTTGTCTTTTCTTCACAATGATCAGCAGTGAGAAACAGAATGTGATCAAGTTCAACCAGGCTTATACAGTACAACCATTCTAGAAACATTCAGTCACGTTTGTAGAATCCAGATATACATTGTAGTCGGCTTATAGGTTTTTTTAGTTTTGACCTTTCCCCACAGACGTTGCCAGATTGCCATGGAGAGTGACCGGAGGCGGTTGCTTAGGAGATGTCTCAATGATTGGCATCTGTGGTGTCGGACAGAGAGGGGACAACGGGAGCTTCTGGCTCAGCAGGAGGAAACTCTGCAAAAAATGGCCGCCCTCATTAATGCTGCAGCAACAGGCAAACTCAATACCAGGGAGCAAGTGGCTGCTGAAAAAAACCCAAGCCACACTGAAACTTCTGACCGACCAGAGGCTCTTAAGCAGGTCATAACACCTATCCTCTTTCTTTAGAAGATATGCAAATGAGCCAGACACAGGCACAGAGGTTTAAATCAATGGGTTTATTATTGCAAATACATTCATGAACACATACGCCCGCCACTAATTTATTGGAATATATAGGATTGTAAAGGCAGGTAGGACTACTGAAGTAAAAGTCATGAAGAAACTGATGAATTAAACATTAAGCATGCAACATTATTTTACTTTAGCAAAAATCTATTTTACAAGACCAAATTGCAGTACTGCTGTGTTCATTCAACTGGCACGTGCTTTGAATGAACAAGTTGTGTTTCCTCACACAAGGATTCCTCCACTTCCCTCAGAGTATTGCAACCTTAGAGACCAACGTCCTCCATGAAATATTCATTACCCCGTACAGTTTCCCTTCACGGCAGAGAGACAATGGGTGAGAGAAGGGAGTGCAAAGAGTAGATAGTGTCAATATTAAAAAGGGAACATTTGAATAATATAAAGAAGACCAAAGACAGAGGGAAATCAGTGAGACTCAGAGTCAGGATATGTCCTATGTGGAGTCCTACTCTCCTGGGTCCTGCTTGTTGACTGTGGGACGAAGGTACCCCAGTGGAGTTTGAAAGTAAAGACAGACCAGATATATTAATACTCATCCATATGCATCCTTTAATGCTTTGAGGAATATTCTATTGGCTGTCCAGTACTTTATATATCTCGCTGTGCTTCCTGTTGTCAGCAGCAAGGTCAGGAGGGGTCAGGACCTGCAGTGTCTATCCCTCCCCCTGTCTCAGGAGACAGTCCCCTGGGTGTTGGGGGCCAGCCCCCCCATGCCTGGCAGGTAACGCGGCGCCACGCTGCACTGACTACCAGAGAGCGACAACGGGCTAGGCAGCGGTGCGACGGCGGCGGCGACGGTGTAACCGCCGGTCCTCACGCAGAGCTGGAGGGTGGTCGGTTTGAGCATCGTCACGCCACTCAGCAGCAGACCATCGCACAGCAAAGGAGGCTCCTCAAGGAGCAGCAGGAGGAGATCCAGCGGCTGAAGGAGGAGCAGAGCATGGCTGGCCTGAAGCAGCTGGCTGAAAGGACAGCCCAACGTGCACAGCTCCCAGGAGCTCCCAGCCTTCAAAGGCCGACATCTAGCCTTAAAGAAAACAGGTACGCCTTCAGGAATGTGGCTTCTACATTTTATTTAAGTGTGCTTACCAACTAAATGTCGAAACTTTGGATGTTCCCTGAATCTGTGAGGGTCCCACATGATCTCTTTTGATTGAATTACCAACTAGGAGGGGTTCCTGTTAGATTTAGGGAACCAGGGTTAGTATTCCTCTCAAAGCTTAATAAAGACAATGAACCTCTGTTTCTGTTGCACTTTTCTTAACAATGTTATGGAGTGCTAAACAGCAACAACAACAACAAAACAACAACAACAAATGAAGGAATAACATTGTATACTACAAATGATAAAACATAGAAAAGATCTCACAAAATACTTCAACACTAAGTTATAGTCAAACCAAACTGAATACTTTGGGAAGATTAGAGTAGAGTAGAAATTGAGTGGGAAATGGAAATGTGGTGCCTCAGGCTTTCTGGTAGACAGTTCCAAAGTTTTAGTGGTCCTGACTGCCAAGGCCCTATCTCTTTGTTTTTCTCTAGCTCTAGGTAGCCTTTCTTGCTTTAAAATGTAATTAATACAATTTACATTTTAGACCAAATTAACTCCCCCCCCTCCCTCCCATTTTGCACTAGCTGAGGGCATAGCAATACCGTAGTCTAGAAGAAATATAGGCACAGTAGACTTTTCCAAACCAGTAATGGACAACAGTTGTCTTACTTTAGAGAAACCCCTTTTAGCCAGCCAGGGCAATCATTTGTTCTTTATTTAAACACTCTTGTCTGAAGTGAGGATTACCTCGCTCATTTCTGCCACTACGTTTGTCATTCATGGCTAGACATCCAATATTGTGAGGTTAGCATTAGGGGGACTGTAAATATTATAATCATGTGTGAAATTAATTGAGCAAATATCGCACTTATTTGAGGAGGGGGTGAGTTGAAATAGCAAGTAGATGTGTTATTGAAACAGTGTACCTGTATACCATTGAGAATTGAGCTTTCTGCAGGCTACACATTAGTCAGGTTTGTGAGCATGCCCGTTTTGTTCCCTAAAGGCTTCTATAATTGAAAACATTTCTTCCATTGATCAAAATGCTAATTCACTCATGTCAACTGTTGCCGGAGACTGATTACCAAGGAATACCCATGGTGTGTGTGCAGGTGGAAAGTGCGTCCTGAGGTAGATCTACAGAATGAATATCTGATGATGGGTGTGCCTCTGGGTACTGTTCTGTGTTCCAGGGCCCTGAGTGTCCCAGGAGGTGTGTGCTGCTCCAAACCCAGGAAACCAGCTTCCCATCCCTCCCATACTCCCAGCCCTCACCCCACGGTCATGGGTCAGTCAGTCAGCACATTGGAAAGGCCACAAATGGCTCTTCATCATTACATTGTCTCAGCCCTTAGTTGTGTTTATACAATTATTCAGATGGAGACCTGAAGAAGATTTGAAGAGTTAAACGTTATATTAATACGCACCATCAAAAAGCAGATGCAGCATTTTTCTTCATTCTACCATTAGTTTCCTTACAGTATTCTGTGTATGTGCATCATTTCCTCCATGCCACTTCTACACATTCAGCTCTCCACTGTGAACTCTGCAAACAGACACACAGGCTCATGCAGACCCTCACTGGTTTCACCTCCATTTAGTTCCTTTGTATTAGACAACAATCACAACAGTTGTATGTTATTTGTGTGCTTGAGTTGGACGTATAGTCGAGACCCAGTTAGAAGAATCCGATCATAGCGAGTACTCCCTCTCCATTTCACTGTTCTAGATTTAAAGTTCCAACCACGTGGAAAGAATCACACAGACCCATAACCGGGCAGGCCTCACACTCTCTGTCCTGCCTCTGAAGAACACACAGCTGAAGCCTACACCCACCTTACCCCTCTCTCTCTCTCTCTGCTACACAGCGATGGAGGAACGGGCTCGTCAGCGTGCAGAGAGGAGAATGGAGGTGGAGGCGCTGAAGAGAAATAAGCAGGAGGAGAAACTGGTGAGAGATGACCGGCCGCCCAGCGCTTTACTCCACAGAATAAACATATAGTACTAAGGAACGTTTAATAAGGTGTATTTATATAGGTGGTTGGGGATAATGAAGTTGTAAGTGTGTGAAACTGTTTGCTATACAAGCAAGTTTGTTTGTTTGTGTCCGTATGTGTGTGTGTGTGTTTATGCGTGTGTGTGTGTATGCGTGTGTGTGTGTGTGTGTGTGTGTGTGTGTGTTTGTGTCTGTGTGTGTTAACTAAACATCCCATTGGGGCAAGGTGTGGCTCTGTGTAATTATGAAACTTGTTATTCTTCCAGGCTCAGATGAAAGCAGCAGAAGAACAAAGACAGAGAGAGGAAGAGGAGGAGAAACGCAGTGAAGCTGAGAGGAGAAAGGAGGAGAAGAGGCAGGTGAAAGAGGTGAAAAAAACTTTAGAATGTATGAGAGAAGGACGAGGTGACTCAAGGGGAATTCAGAATTAAACATTGCATAGTATTTGAAGCTGCCACTTCTATCAGATTGTGTGTGTGTGTGTGTGTGTGTGTGTCTATGCTCATGTTTTCAGAGGGAACTAGAGAAGCAGCGCCAGCTGGAGCGGGTGCAGCAGCTCCTGACACTGGCCCGCCAACACTACTACAGGACCACGCTGCTACGTCGAGGACTGGCGCCATGGAAACGCCTTGTCCAGCTCAGCCAGGCCAACACACAGGTTCTCATCAGCCCAGTCTGCCTCCACTGCCTTTCTCACTCAACCCCTTGTAGGCATACGGCATGGGACAAATAAAGAAATCCAATGGGATCACCTCATCACTACCAGCTGGAACAGAGTAGTCTCTGCCCTGTCTGCTCTAAATAGCAAATGGATCAACCAGGATTTGATCTGTGATGTACTATACGTATGGACCATTAGTCCCAAAGTATGGTAGAAAGATACACTTCCTGTTGAGGCCTGTTCTTGAGGCATCATCTGTCTTTTATTACTGCCTTTCTCTTGCCTGCACACACTGAGCAGAGGAACCATTGGGATAGTGAATCTTGCCTTGTGCTTTCTTTTTACCTTAGAAACACAACCCCCTCAGAAAACAAGGCTAGTAATCCCAGACTAGAAATTGAGAGTTTATGTGAGTCTCACATGTTATCTGTTTGTTGGAGTGCCATTGTTTGCACTTACCCGGTTGATGGGATAGGGTTGTGATGTGTTTGCACTTACCGGGTTGATGGGATAGGGTTGTGATGTGTTTGCACTTACCTGGTGACTGGGATAGGGCTGTGTTGTGTTTGTCAGTGTAGATTGGATATTCTCCTTCCCTCCCCTCCAGCTGGCCAGTGACCATCACAGGCGGTCTCTGTTGAGACGATGCTTGCTGTCCTGGCAGGAAGCAGCAGGCGAGTCCCTGGCTCAGAAAGAGGCCTGTGCAGACCAACTGCACCAGCACCAACTACTGCATCGAGCCCTGAGCCGATGGATCAAAGTAGGTTCACGAACAAGCACACACACACACACACAGATTTCACAAAGGTGCTTCTCTTCATCTTCATCACTGTGGTGTGTGTGTTCAGTTGAAAGATTGGGGTGAGGTTCTGGAGGGGCGGGCCAAGCGCTTCCATCGCACGTTCACTCTACGGAGGGTTCTGAGGGCGCTGTTGGAGCAGACAGCCCAGGAGAGGATAGCAGGATGGGAGCGCCAGCGGCTGGCTCAGGAGCACAGCGACAGGTGAGCCTGTTTGGATCACATTGCCCTGTGAAGATGAAGGGGTGTATTGCACCGCCACCGTTGACTTAAATGATACAAATTGTAAACCTCATGTTTATAGAATTAAAGAGGAGCATTATGTAGCAGTTGCTGAAGTGGCTGTGTGGCTTTTAGAACCTACTTGTCTTTTCCGACTGTACGATCTATAAACTCCTGTAAGTGCTGGTGGTCTGAACCGTCTTGGAGTGCTTTTCAGAAATAGTTAGCCTACCAAGCATAGCCTGAGCTCCATGATTTTCGTCTATGGAAGAAGGATTTCTGTGTTAATGAGCTTCATCTTAGACGTAAGTAGCGGTGAATAATTATCCCATTTAAGACAAATCAGCCAGAGAGAAGGCTTGAACCTCTGGTCAGGTATTATGTAATCCCTCGTGTCTGACTTTGTATGTGATGTAGCCACCTGGTTTGGCAACTTTTCCACAGTATAATTGCTGTCTATGTCTATGAGCTACCGCTTAGCTAGTCACACATTAAAAGAGAAATCGGTTTCAGGGAAACCTGACTCTTATCATCATGGGAAATGAATGAGTCCCTAGTGAGTCACTGGGTCTCTATGATAAGATGTTTTCCTGCTGTTGAAAATTCTATTACATTTCTGTGTGCGTGTATTAGGTGTGCACTGCGAGGCTGCTTTCTGACCTGGCTGCAGTTTCCTGGTCTGATGCGCGAGGAGAGAGGAAAGGAGGTGCGAAGGCAGCAGCTGAGACGCAGAGTGGCTGAGGTTCTGCCTGACTTCCGATCCTCTTCCCTGGAATGCCCGTGGGAACGGCCCCCACTGTGATAGAAAATACACTTTCCAGTGCACGACTCCACCAACGCTCACCATGCAGAGTCCAACCCCTGCTGTGCTCACAAATCTTTCAAGGCAGAGTGTCTTATTGGAATATGTAGAAGCATCTTGAAAATGCAGGATTGCCTGTTTTAGACTTTTTTTTTACCTTTTGAAATTGTATTGCTGATTGTTTTTTGAAAATAGTTTATTTCAGGGGTAAAAGCACATCAAGACAAACGAGCTGTATGTGACTGTTCTATTCATCTGAATTTTATTACTTTATTCTTGTATTGTCGTGTACAACAGTATCCTGTGAGACACTGACTATCCTGAGCAGCTGATTTCTGATGACACAGCACAATGTTGTTTAATAAATACTTGTTGGTTTCCATCTAAAACACAAAGAAAGCTACACAGTTAAGAATCTTATTGATGATTGCTAAATCTTTATCAGTTTCGAAAGAAGCTTGTTATTACAACAGAGTGTGACAAGTCAGAGAACATCAGTGTGACTGACAGAGGAGAGTGTTTGATTAAAGAGAGAGATTTAAAAATAGCAAGAAAGAAATGGAAGGTGTTGGACCAGGCCACAGTAGAGAGAAAAATAAGGTCAGTTTCAACAGTGCGGAGCAAATGGAGATTGTCAGTCACATTAATGGCCCTGTTGCCACATTATTATAATGTGATATGGCATGGCTTGGGGCCAAAGCTTGATTAATGCTGTCAATCCTCCATAAGAGAGTAAAGGCTTGCTGAGGGTATTTTGACTGGGTCAGTTAGATCCTCACAGCTTTTGACCCCAGGCAAACGAAGACACAGAATGAATAAATTGACTTTGGTGAACTAAGCTGAGTTGTGCTGACACCCGGTGGCCAAGAACAGAATTGCAGAACAGACTTTTCCCGGTCCCACTTTTTCCTATCATCAAAGAGCGACAATTACACAAAGTCTGTTATGGGACGAGAGGATGGGAATGGTCTGTTTCCCATGGTGAAGAACTCCATCCAGTTGCCACGGAAACCCCGGGTGTAGGTGCCAGTGTCCACAATGAGGCCCCAGAGGATGCTGCTGGCGTTGTCCTCTCGCAGGGCAATGCGTGCCTCACGCTCCGTCACATTGTAACTGACATTGATGAGTTGCACCACTAACAGGTGGAGTATCCCGCCTGTCACAATACTGCAATACCATGCGCAGGTGAAGCACAGTGCTGAGCTGGTGAACACACACAAACACAAAGTACTTAAGTAACCCCTGCTGCAACACATTAAACTAAATGCTCACAAAACCGCACAACTAAAACCCAGGAGTGATATTTTAGGGAACCCAACAGGATTTCCCAAAAACTGATTACAGCTTACATGCTGTAATGTTTGAATTTACTTTTCATCTTTGTTTAATTCATAAAACCATCTGGAAATCAGATATATCCAGCTCAGTGGAGAATTCTAATTCACATTGCTAAAAAGTAGCCCAGTTACGATCCTTTAAATTCACTCTTCCACTGCTTTCAGCAATAAGCCACAGGACTACTCACAAAGACAAAAGGCTTAGCTCCACTAGTCCTGCTATGTACATCTAGGTCAGCATAGCATCTCTATAAGTGGTGGTACACATATAGAAACTGCATCCTACATATTTTCCTCATTATCAAGCTACTTCAAAGTATAACTACTTTTAGTGACCCAGATGAGAATGTGGCTGTGATTATTAAATTAAATTTCCATATATCTAATATATAATTATCATTATGAGGCAACTACGCTGAATACCATTAGGTATTTAGGTTTTTGATCTAGTGTTGTTTATTTTTCTCAGCTATGGGCTTCAAACTAAGCGAGTGGGAAATTAGCTACAGTTCATGCATAATTTGTTAATGCATCGATTTGATGTATGTTTTGTTTGTGGTTGCAAACTTTTGGTAGTAATTGTACACAGCAAATTTCAGAGAAAACGTGGTTGGTTTCAAATGATTTGAATTTGAATATTTGGGCCAAATATTTTGCTTATTTTGTAAAATGATTGGTTCGGTCAAACAAACACATCTCTTATCGTGTACTATAATAAATATTTCATTATGTTGCGATATTTCACTACATAATCTTTTTTAACCATAGTTTGATCAACATTTGTGGATTTTCTGTGTTGGTGAATGAGTTTGCTTAATACCTGTGCTGGTTGTAGACCCCAGGGCAGTAGAACAGGGCGATGAGCAAATTCTGTCTGGGACATACACTCTGCAACACCAGACTGACCCCATACCATGAGGTTAACACGAAGAGGAGGAGTGTCATCAGGAAGCTGCGATGATTGGCCTGACCCACACAGCTGTTTATCCTACTTCACACACACACACACACACACACACACACACACTGTACTGAGACATAGGAGTTACACTCTACACACACACAAATGGAATCGTTCATCTAGCATAGCCCTTATGTTTTGTTGAGCTCAATAAGCAAAAATGTACCTGGGTCAATGTTTACAGAACATACATGTAATGCTAATGTATGTGTTGTGTTAACAGTAACATACATAAACGGGTGCAGACAATGCATTGCACACAAAACACCTGTTCCATGCAAATCATACATACTTTTGTCAGTGAACTTTTTCTAAAAGATCCACTTCCTATTCTGTTGTCTCTGATATATGCCATGAATGTTATTGCACCGTGAGTAAGTGATCACAAAATGGACAACTATCAGTGACACTGGCTGTAACATCGTCGTGGCAAATGAGCGAGACGGCTCAGGGAAAGAGGAGGGTGTTTCTATGGAACCCACCAGACACAGTGGTGGTCGAGGCGCAGCACGCACACGCCACAGATCCGACAGTGGCCAGCCCTAGGGGGCCTATCCACCTTGCAGACTGAACACCAGCTCTTCCCCACACTCTCCCTCGGTGCCACCCTTGTCTGCTCTGAGGAGGCTGCCCGGCTGGCTACAGTCACAATCTCCTGTCGGTGCCCGTTTGATAGAGGTTCTCTGTCGAGTGAAGGTCGCTCATATGTCACTGTGCTGTGAGTGTCGGCCAGCAGGGGCCTCACGTAACCTGGCTCTCTCTTAGAGTGGATCAGGGCAGCCAGTGTCAGAACCAGCCCAAGGGTCAGCACCCCCATCTGGGCTGGGCTCACATCCCCACGGGGAAACACCTCGCTGAGGAACAGGTAGTACGTGTAGAGTAAAGAGAAGAGGGTCAGGCTGAGGAAAAAGAGAGTGCGGCCCTTCTTCCGGTGGGTGACGTAGTAGTACCACAGGACCAGAGCAGGCAGAGCAGTGAGAACCACCAGGCCAAGCAGGAAGTGGAGGGATGCTAGGTGCAGCAGGGCAGGGAGCAGCACAAGCGGAGGGACGACAGACAACTCAAGCTTCCTGGCTCCTCCCCACAGCCACGGCAGGCGGACACGGTCTGTCACCATGGCAGCCAGCCGAGACAGTGAGTCGGGCCTCTGCTGCTCCCTCTTAAGCCATCTGAAGGGACAAGAAGTCAGCGCATCATACCACATGTGACACAAGGTACAGTTAAAACCTTAAACTTAAAGCATCTAAGCCTACTTCTTACTATTTCATAAATCTACAACTAATTTTCTCATCTCAGCAACACACTGAAAGCCCAGAGGAGAGTCGTGATGTTGCTGCCGACTGCCCGTCTCGCTGGGCATGGTATCCATAACAGTGCTGACAGACTGTCTAGTGGAGAGTGTTGTTGATGAATGGTGACTGTTGTGTTCCTCACCTGTCACAGGCCTCATCAAGGTCCTCACAGTCACAGCAGCAGGCTGTCACATGGCTCTTTCCTCCATGTCTGTCCACATACTCACAGCAGCACAGCGGCTCCTCCGACTCCGGCACCTTCCTATGGTGCTTCTTCATCGCTGACAGCTTCTCAGCCAATCGACAGCATAGCAACTGCAAAGAGGATGTTCACTCTCCTCTAACATGTAGATGATCAAGAGCGGAGTTCTTATAACATCCATGGATATGGAATTACACGGATTTGGGACACTGACTTAATTGGCGTTTTACCCATATCAAAGTGGTTTGGGGTTTTACACTGGTCTACTTTAAGTGTAAAGTAATCTGGACTAGGCTGACTCGTGTTGCACCGTCTGGTGTTGGGACCCACTGTGTTTTGTTTTCCATGTGGGTTATTACAAACAATTTCCATATCTGATTTTAGTAATCATAAAGGTGAAAGATACTGCCAGCCTACAAGCCCATCATCATTGCATGTTGTAGGCTATAGGAAGTGGCTTGTGGATTTGATCACTCTCCTTTCCTCCTTTTTTCAGACAGAATTTACAATAATAGTTTCACATGGTTTATCGTTGAAGGGATGAATTATCAATATAAAACCCAACACACACACACAAAAACATAATTACTTTACTGACCTTATTTGAGACGGTCCTATTGCAGCCAACCCTTAAATTTGAGTTGCCTAAATGTAAGTACACTTCTTACACTTTTTTATGCACTGCATTTCAACAGAATAGCTTAATAATATCCGCATAAACATTTATATCTGCATGAATGCTATCACACAAAAGATCTATATCGTATTGGTTAACCTAAACAAAGTAATTTTACAAGAAAGCAACCGCTTAAATAACCGCGGTATTTAATAGCTTTGCACTTCCTTGATAAACGTCCGCTTCGGCTATTGGTAACAATGTTGCCATGTTGACAGAAATTAAGTAAAACTTGTCCCTGAAGTAAACAGTAGGCCTACCTACCTATTCCGCGATTGTTACTCTTTCATAGTCGTTATATATCGTTCTCCCACGTGCATATAATAGGCTATATGTCACACCGATGTTATGTGCAGCTGTAGGATTAATTGTCCTAAATAGACGGGAAATTGTAGGCTACTTGTTTATGAGGGAATTATAGTGTGATGTATGGCTGTCTGAATGGTAATAGATAGTTTGTAGATAGTTTGCTTTGTCCGAGCTGTTGCTGTCTGGCAACAAGCCTTCAGGACGTGTGGGGCTGTTCTCTAGTCAACGGACTTCTGACGTCAACTGTAACCCTTTACATCCCGTACACGACTTAACGGTCCCTGGCCAAGAGGTTCTACAATCGATACGACGGAAATAAATCGACTAAGATTCTGGTGGTTTACACAAATATACTGAATTATTTTACTTTTTCCCCCAAAAAAATATCCAGATTGTTCTTGTTACCATTTATCTTACGGAGGGGAGGTGAGAAGCACAGAGCATCTGTTCTAACTGACGATCTCCCACGCACCCTCACCACACCTTACTGAAAACACTTCCATCTGAAGTAACTTAGAATTTTACTGCCTTTGTGCTTACCCCAAAATAATATATTTAAAACAATAAGGAACAATATATTCCTGGCAGAACATCCATCCTATGAGGATTCGTACTAATCTGATGAAGTCACCAATGAATCAGGCAGAAATAAAATATTTGTCTTTATTGTAAACATTTTCTTACATGACAATAAGCAACATCAAACAAAGTAGAACCTAATCTCAGGATCACAAAGATCGATTATCTAATGTCACAATAGCAACCACATAACACAAATCAAAAGTAGGCAGTAACAATGCTACAGCAAATGGAAATATAATTTTTCTGTGGCATATTCAATTAACAATATTTCGACAACGTGCACATGAATGGTAATATGTATCACTTTACGGAACTTAAGGAGACAGAAATTCCATACTTCAGGAATAATCATGTTAAACTGGAGAACTGTGAGCCATTCTTATGGACCAGGTTGCGTGCTACAATGTGTTTCTAATATTACAGTACCAATAGGGAGCTGTATTGATTTGCATTCAGTAAATTCCTTTAGACAGAATTGTCAGTTTCACTTGTGCATAGTTCCATTTAGCTAAAATACTCCTGATAACATTTGTTTACCGTTTGCGATGTAAACTAACTGCAAACCATTATCCAAAGCTACAAGTAAAAATCTGTAAAATTATTTTAAAACTAAAAGATCATTCATTATATTTATGAAGAAGAATCTCAATAAAATATATTTAAAATAAATTATATTGCATCATTTAATCTGAAGTTTTCATGAAAAAAATGAAAAGGTATAATTTGCAGAAACTTCAAGTAGTAGTACCATTCTTACAACAAACGTTGTTCCTTAAATAGCTGGTTTTAAAGTCAGGACACTGGTTTGTCGTACCGACAATCTAATAAAGTAGTTTTAAAACGTTTATAAAAAACACTTTTATAATCAAACCATCACCAATAACAAAGAGCAGCATATTCGTTAAATGTTAGAGTCCCTGTCATTATCAAAACCCAGCCAGCTTTAGAACTGATAGAAGACATTTTGGTACTCTTAAGCACCACTGTCCATCGGACAAGCCTTCAAAAGTATTCTGACTCGTGATACTACACCAAAACGCCCTGAGACTTGTTGCCCCTGGTAATCCATTGTCTTTCAGTAGACTGGGGAGATATCCAAGTTCCTTGATACAAGAGAAAGTCCTTCAAAAACAGGTAATTGATAACCTTATTTATGCAGCCTTTCCAGCAACAGGCTCTACAGGTGTTTTTGGATCACCGGTTGCGATAACGTCACTTCAGCGTTGCTGATTGATTTGCCATTGCAAAGTTCTTCTGCAGTACCACCAAAGAACTACGGAGCTGTATTGAAGGGGGAGAATAGCTCAGACAACACCCTAGAATAACTGTAGGCCAAATTTGTGGGCCCATTCTACAGAATAAGGTAGAACTAGCAGATATTTAATTTCAACCAGTGTCAAGTGGTACAACTAAAAATGATTAATCAAATATGAACTATACAACCGATCAATGAATTGAAAGTCCACACATTAAACTTATGTCTCCAATTACTTAATAATTACTACTTTTTCTGCTGTGACTCAATAAAAGTGATTTATAATAAACTCATGTGTTTAAGTGTGCAGGCTATTTTCATGCATACTTTGATCACAGCCTTTTTACAAGATTCCTTTGACCCACCCCCTTATGGTCAGCCCTTTTAGGTAAAAATGGTACAATCTCAAATGTGTTCATAACAAATAGTGTGGCTCACCTGTTCCAATAGATTGATGGAGTCCTGGAGCACAGCTTTGAGAAGGTGCGTCTCTTCTGGTGTCCTGTGTGCAGGGGCCTGTCTGGTTCCATAGTCAGGAGCCAAACTGAGAAGTCAAAGACAGACTATTACAACGGCTTTAATCTATACCAGTGTATGTTAACCAAGCGCAGAGACAGATAATTATTACTCTAATGGAATAAGGGTGACTGTTGGGTTTCATAATAAAAGCTTTCGATAGTCAAGCAGTCCACTGCATGGTGTGCAGTAGTGGGGAAGTGCCTAACCTGGGATCGTTCCTCTCCCTCAGCCTGTGTTTGGTGCTCAGGTACATGCGGTGAGCTACGTCCTCCATGGCCCACAGCTTGAAAAACAGGCCGAGGTTCAGCACAGTCAGGATCAAGAGACTGAAAAAATAAATGCAATAAGCATCTACATTAAGTGTCTCTTGCAAGTGTGTCCCAATTACTGTCTCTCGCGAGTGTGCCCTCCCCCACCCCCCCGCACAAGCATACAAACATATGAAGAGAATGGATATAACACTGACTTCCAACACAAACAAAGAAAATAATGAACTTTTCTTATTGCATGCATCCTCAAAAGCATGAAACCAAGAAGAGAACGGCAAATAATCAGAGCTGTGGGGTTGGTGAGTGGACTTACATGACACTCATCCCAGCCACTATGGTGCTTATGTTCAATCTGTTTGTTCCTTCATTGTCCAAGGGGCCTGAAACACAATGGAAGACCACAAAACATTAATTAGATTATAATGAACATCCAACTATTCCATGGTATGAACTCAGCTGGTTGTATAAAAGCAATTACGTACATGGGACAACATTGAGGTATTGGCTTTACGGGTGGGTCACCTTAATGTATTGTAGTAGGCTAGCTATTTTGTACGGCAAAATCTCATTACGTTGAGTATTTAAAGCCTGACAATTATGGCAAATCACTTGTGTGCATTGACTGAATACAGAATGAGAGCTTTCATCTACCCATGTCTCTTTGTTGCTCAGTTTCCGGTCCATATTGCAAGTTGGGCTTCATGTGCTCCTGCAGCGTCCGGCTGTAGGTTCGGCGCCTCCTCCGCAGCCCGCTCATCTTACCAGAGTCCCCACCTCCCTGATTCATCTCTGCCTCCTCCTCCAAGAGCTCCGCTTCTGTAAAACAACAGCACTGAGTCAAGAGAAGTCCAGCTGCGGTGAATATGGAGCACATGTAGAGAAGACGCCCAGAGGGCATCAACTTGGGCAGCAAGGGAAGTATCATCTGAATTTGCACTCGGACAAGGAACATCCAGCTGATAGGCCGAGGCACACTATACTCACCCAGATGCCTGAAGTAATCCTCTATGCCACTCCAGGAGTTCTTTGTAATAAAAGACTTGATTAGGCCCCAGGGCTGCTTCTTATACTTCACATCAGTGTAGACTCTTTAAACAACCAGAAATAACGTACTCTATTAGCCATTTAGGACCTTAGCTGAAACCTACAGGTCTTAATATCCAGAGTGAATTCCTACCTGAGTCGACACTTCCGTTTCGAGTGGCGAATAATGCAAAAGCGATTGTGAGTATAGAAATAGTCGTGATAGGGCACGTCGTGTGTGAAGACCTCCGCATCTACCAAGTAGTACTGTCCCTCCCTGGAGTCACTGTACAGGATCTGATAGAAAACAATTAAACACACAGGCACACACTCTTTAGAAAACACAGCAAGAATGTAGAGATACTTTGTAGATTGTGTATACACACACACACACACACACACACACACACACACACCTGGTTCTCTGTGGCAGTAGAGAACTTTCCAATAAGAGGGTTATTTATGGTTATGGTGTAATTCAGAATCCTCTTCATAGATCCAGAGGCATCCCTTTGCCACGGGTTAAAAGTCGCATCTGATAAACACAGCCAATTAGGCAAACAGAATGAGCTTCGATACCGTCACATTCAAATGAACACAAAACACATTTTGAAAGTAAAAAAACAAACAGTTTTTAAAATAGGAGAAACAGTTAGCGTCACGAGACTTACTCAAGTGTTTGATAGAACACTTTTATAACCAAGCAAGACTTACTAGTGATCTTTCGTACTTTCATAAACCTCCGTATGAAATAGGAGTCTGTGAAGAGTAGCTCAAACATCTTCTCAGCACTGATGTGGAAGACCTTATTCAAATAAAGCCTGCCGTGTACCTGAGATAAGCCCACTCGCTCCTCTACAGGGATAAACCAGGAGAGAAGAAAAATAAAGATATTCTAAACAAAAAAACACACCTGGATGAATTAGTAGACACTCTAAAATGCGTCCATTCTATTAAAACCACTGCAATGACGTAGAGGATTATGGGTGATGTGGTTCTCACCGTCTTCAGCACTCTCTGACCCGCTCTGCTCAGAGAAGTGGTTCGTGTTTGCATTGAGGTCCAAAGAGAGAGATGAACGCTTGGAGACACGCCCCGGAGCAGAACGCTGTAGTTGTGGGCTAGGAGTAAGCCACTGAGATGAGGTGTTTCGCATATCCTCCTGATATAAACACAAGAATCATGAATTGCAGCAATAAATAAATAAATAAATAAATAAATAAATAAATAAATAAATTTTGAGATTCTGATGCTGTATACTGCATATCTGGTACCGTGATGCTTGAGTTAATGCTTTGTGGGCTGAGGAGGGAAGATATGTCCTCTCCCTGGGGTGTAGATGCCTCGATGGGCCCCTGTTCCACACCGGGAAGACGGATGGAACAGGTCCTCTCAAACTGGCCAGAGTTTTCCTCCATACCAGACCTCATTGCCAAGCTACAGAGAAAGAAACAGACAACATAATCTCAGTATGTATGTATGTATGTATGTATGTATGTATTTATGTGTCAGAGAGAGAGAGAGAGAGAGAGAAAGAGAGCGAGAGACATGTGCTTTCTAACCTTGCCTGCGTCTGTGTAGTTGTATCTGCTGCTACCTGCAAGCTCTCCATCTCTTCACAGTTCAGGCCCAGGTCGTTACCATAGTGCTGCTTGACCATTTGCCACAGTTCTAAACTCGTCAGAGGCTGAAAATGTTTAGGTACAATGAGTTTAGGCAGTTAACCAACACATGGTGAAGGTGACATGTTTTTGTCAAGTGTGGAGAGTAAACTAAACCCCTAGTTTATGCTTCAACAACTTCAATCAATTATTAGAGCTCAATATCCTGAAATAATCAAGTCTTTAACTAGTTCCATAACCTACAAAGAGTGAATTAAGATAATATAACCAAGTAAACATGAAATCTGACATATTTAACGTTGCGTACTGAGCAAACAAATAGGCACATATGGCAAAAAAAATCAAAAAAAAAATCACTTTAGCCGACAGCAAATCGAGTAGACGCCAATATCGCAAACATAAACAAAATTGCTAGATGGATAAGGCCTATTATCCTGAGTGATATTTTCCTAGCTTGTTTTCCGCAACAACAATTCGCATATTTGTAATAGCCTTTCCGCGTAGCTGTGTCACTGAGATAGTAACTGTTGACTTAGTAACTGTTAAGCTACTAACCTGGTAGTCAAATGTAATACCAATTCACTTACTTTTTCTTTCTGTCGAAGTTTTGCTCACCTATTTGGAAAGCGTTTGATTATTCGACAGGTTGTTGGACTGTGAACGATGATAAGTATTGCACATTCATTTATGGATCAATCAGGAAGTCCAAGAGGTGTCAAAAACGCGGAAACCATACAAGCTGTCTTGCATCGATACCTGTCTAGGATGGTCTGCTAGCCAACGAGATCAGCAATTTACTCCAATGAAATTGCATCCAAAGTGTGCGTAAACTGCATGCCTGACACAAATTAAAGAAGTAGACGAATGGTCGACGGGGCAGCCTGTTTATGCAAAATAGCCTAAAAGCCACACCTTGAAAAGGTCGTTGAACTTTCCCTTCCCTTCATTTGACAGTAGTTGCCGAGTTGTTTGTTTCATTCCCAGGAAAGCTGAATCCTTGAGGTATTAAACCCGTTCAGTTTAGATCTCTCTCTCTCTCTCTCTCTCTCACACACACACAGAGTATGTGTAGGATTCATATAATTAACAGAACTAGTTTCTACAGTAATAATTTGGAAAATATGCACTATATATAGTTTTCTTTATCAATTAGCCTATAGGGTATTGAGGGCGATCCCTGCAAACCACAGCGAAACTGAAGGCCATCCATTATTTGGTGCATCCTCTATTGGGAATACAGTGTATATTTACTCAGGATTGATTAGATAAGTGCCGCTAGGGAAGGGGTAAAGTCAAAGTTATGTTGGTATAGACGGCAAATACATGCAGCCCAGCCCCGCCATAGTCACAGGATAGAAAGCACTGTACTACTGCATAGAGATGACATTTTTAGAGAGTCAAAGCATTGAAATGCAGCAAACTAATACAACTAGCCTGTGGTTGGAGAGGGGGTGTGTGCACATTTGGGTGTGGTAAAATAGTTCTGTTTAACTTGTAGTCTTAAATGAGAGGTAAAGTAATGACAGATCAACAGATGAGGCACTTACCTTGTAGTTTTAAATGAGAGGTAAAGCAATGACACATCAACAGACGAGGCACTTACCTTGTCCATTAATGTGTTTTGCCACATACGGAAAACACCCTGGTAACTTTTCTCCCTCGACGAGAAGGAAGTGAAAAATAACTGGGCAAAATGTAAGGAATAATACATATTATTAACAACCACCTAATTCGTTACAATTATACATATTAGAATGGTTTTTATTTCAGAACTGTTGGACTTTGTCAGATTACTAAGTATTATCCTGGCTGTAGCATAGTTGTTACCTTTTCAGCATCTGTACAGATCTGAATGGCGTTCGGAATCAGTCTAGCTGTCTTCTCTCTGCTCATTGCACAGATGTCTTTCAGAGTCAGTAGTATCTACATGATAATATCCCCAAACAAATACACAGGATGAATTGATCAATAAAGTCTTAAACAAGCTTGAACTGACCCACTTAAAATGAACATGTCTAGCTAGATCTTCTCCTTCTTACCTTTGTACCCCGAAACACGTTGCTGTAGAAACAAAGCCAGTTCTCTGAAAGGTAGAGGCGGCCTTGGAGGAGAATGTCTCTCTGGAGGGCGCATGGGTAATCTGAATGTGCAGGGACAGGGTAACACAAAATACAACTCTGACGTGCTCACTTTTCTGTATGACATGTAAGTGTTTAGAAAATAATCGCATTCATGAAACAATAGGAGGGTTGTTTTGTTTTCTTTATTGCTATCTTATAAAATGGCAGCCATGGAAAATTGCAATAACATCCAGTCTCACTAACCCACTATCAGTATCTCAGTCTCTGGTAGGTCTTTGAATAGCCTCTTGAACTCCTCCAATCTTTGTTTGTAAGAAGGGGGTGGGGCTTGGGGGACAGCAAGACACTGGCCCTGTGGGTCAGACCCCTGGTTTACGAGAATAAACAAACACACTTTGCTGTTTAAATTATATTTCTGTTTATAAAAAACAAATAAAAAACACTTCTGTAGTCCCTTTTTCTGGGGATATTTCCTAGACCAATAGCTTGAGCATAATTAATTAATTAATTAATTTGACATAGGGTGTGTGTGTATGTATTTTTGTCACTATTGATTAGCAACTGACAACAAAATTGTATGGACATTAAAATAGTGCAGATGACAAAACGTTACACACTTAAGGTGTGTGTGTGGAAGCCCACAGCAAATACATAAACTATGTGACAAAACAGAGGCAAGACATTCCAGTTTACACACAGATGAACCTGTACACACACACACACACACACACACACACACACACACACACACACACACACACACACACACACACACACACACACACACACACACACACACACAC
>JAVQIZ010107721.1:0-11555 GCA_036023535.2 Galaxias brevipinnis
TTCCCTGCCCTTGGGCCAAAGAAATTTCCTAATCAGGGAGCAAATCCTTACTTTAACCGGCGGAGTACCAATTTCCATTCAAATCGATGTTAGCAAAATCGTTGTTAGCGGTGATGAGGCCAGACACAGGGCTAATGTGTTCCCTTCAATAAGACAAAGATTGCCTTAGGAGGTCGATCCAGTCTGAAAGCGCCAAGGGGTGGCCAATATCTGTCCTGTCCTACCTGCCACAAAGGCCCTCCTCTGGGCTTTATTACCATTACCACCACCCCCACCCCCAGGCTGCCAGGCTCCACCACCATCACTCAAGGAAATTACTCAGATTAATCAGTTGAGTGCTGGAGAGAGGGAGAAGGTGCTCCTGGGACTAGCACATAAAGGCCCCATCCCACAGTAAATCATGCGCCTTCAAAACGGGCTGCTGCACAGCCCCCACCACTACCACGCCTATCTCCCTGATTACAACACACTGCAGTGCCAAGTCCCTCCTTCCGTCCCTCCCTCCGGTCCTCCCTACCACGGCACGTCCAGAATAGGCGTTCGCTCCCAGCAGATGGTAGACAAGGGAACACCCCAGACTCCGAGTTTCATGCTGACATCTAGTGGAGTTAAAAAAACACGGGACTATCCAAGGGTACATGTAAGTGTAAAGGGGGAAAGGATGTGTCTTTTTATATCCGGGCAGTTACATCAAAAAAAAAAAAAAAAAGATTCCTGTGAATTCTCAAGCTCATACTTTCATTTTAAAGTACAGAGCTGTTGAATAATAATTAGAGAGGTGTCAGTGATCACATTCTTTCTATTCCACTTCCTAGTAAGCCAAAAGACATCAGGCAATCCATGGGGTTTGCCATCTAGGATGAATAGAGGTCTCCCACCAGAGAAACAGAGAGAGAGTGATATTCCGGTGGACACGGTCACATACAGCCTATCCAATCAGAGGCGTACCACCATCTGAGACGTGCCCTCACAGCTTCCTGGGATAACCAGCGGGCAGGGGGGGGGGGGGGCGGGGGTTAGTGGATGTCTGCGTTGTGGACAATGTGCAGTGAACTGGCTCTGGTTAAAGAGGCCACGGAGCAATCCCGACGATGAAGCCCCTCCGCTCTTGTGGAGTGGAAGAAAAACAACGCCCCCCCTCATCTCTCTCTCTCTCTCTCCCTCTCTCTCTCTCCCTTGCACTCTCCTCCGTCACTCGTTGTCTTTAACCTTGGCTCGATCTCTCTCCGCATCACACTCTCTTAACTCTATCAAATTTTCTCTCTCTCTCTCTCTCTCTCTCTCTCTCTCTCTCTCTCTCCCTTCAATTCTCTTTCTCTTTTGCTTTCCTCACCCCTGCCCCGGTGACTCTTTTGTTTCTTAATCAGCCAGGATGGAGAGTTCATTCCACAAGCGCAAATGTATGTATAATCCCTCATCATAGGCATTAACTCATATCCACTTGCGGGTGCACTATCTCGGCCTGCCAGATACTCACAGCCAAATCTTGATAGGTGGCTGCAAAATTTTCCTGATGAGAATGTTGTCAATCAGAAGGAATCCTGGAAGGGAAAGAGAAGAGATGGATCAGCAGGGGGACTCTATTTCAGCACTGGACAGCTCCTTTATAGCCAGCCTTGCAACTAATCCTGTTTTGATGAAAAATCATATGGTGTTGTAGTGTGGGAGTCTCATGGTGATTGACCCTAAACAATTGATGGTCTGAATGGTATGAGAGCTGCTAGAAGACAACATATTGGCAATTCAAGAGAAATCAAAATAAAAATTACTCCCAAGACTGCTGGTGATGTGGCCAAAATGTTGAGTCATTTGCAGTTACTTATAGTCAATATCTATATTTGCGAAAGGGCACTCTCGCTGGCCCTCAATGTTCCAGTAATTGTGAATGTGACAGATTAAGAGCCAGGTCGCTCTGTGTGTTGATCAAATCAAAGATGGTGCGAATCAGAGACTCACACAGTCATCTCCACACCATGCTCCTCTGCAACATTTTGATTAGCACCCGCATTAACTTAACCTAATTCTGCATATTTAGTTAAAGGGGTGGGGGTTGATGGGGTGACATGGTACACTTCCTCCCCATCACTCCTCTAATCACTGACAAAACAAATCAGTACAAGGAATTAAGCTGGGGAAGACATTCACATTAAGAGAGGTTGACAGTTTCCTTCCACCCACTTAAACCCTGCGGCTGTATGTTTGGAGAGTATTGTTTGGTTTGCCGGTGCACGAGACTAGTATGTTGTTGCTGGGAGCCCTGTCCACTGACGATGCATTTGTAATGAGTCCACTCATTTATTATAATTTCCTGTTGGTGGCTTCCTTTGCTTTGGAAATAGCCAGAAGTCCAGAACCCAACATGGACGATGAAGTATGTAACCACGCTTAGTGTTACATTCTGAGCAAAACCAGCCACTCTAACCCTCACCCTGATACAGTAGTATAAGCTGTTTCTAGAATATACCATGTAATATACCATGTGCTTTCCGTGTGCAATGTGTTCTAAAAAAGTAAACAAATAAATATGGCATGTCAACAGCTTAATTCCCCACTTAATTCAGTTCTGTGTAATTAAAAAGTCTAGTCATGCATGACTATATTTCTAGCTTGGTGATTCACAAAGAATATTCAACTGTCCATTGAAGCAAATCAGCACGTATCAATTTCTTTAGTGATTGCGCAAAGCAGGTAAGTTCACATCAAAACAAAACAACAAGCCCCTTGGAACAGCCCCTGAAAACCCCTTTCTGGTATCCAGATTTCTGACAGAACCAACTGACATTTAATTAACGTGCTCACCAACAGCTCTCCAGAGAAGAGAGAACAGAACGGACGTTTGGCATTGAGAGCATATTTGAATGGAAATGTTTGTGGACCCACACTTTAATTACAATCCAACGTACCCAATACCCCCAGAGCCCCTCACGTAGAAAACATTCATCACGACATGACGCGACAATAAATGTGAAATTCCAGGAGCCTTCTGAATGATTGATTCTTTTGCGAGAAGCAAAGGCGACCAAGCTATTCAAATTGCCTGTGGTTGGAGTCATCACGGTAACGGTAAGCAGGTGCATTTTATTGGTGAAACATAGGATTATGAATATCAATATCAGTTATGCCACTTTCTAAAAGGTATAGAGTATAGAGTATAGCATGAAACACTTTCTGGCTTGAGAAATTAAACATCATTGAAACCAAATGACAATCTGCCAAAAAAGCGTTCAGCACACCTCTGAGAATACTCTATTTGAGGCTTTTCGCTTTTTTTTCCAACCTCTCTTGGCAAACTAATCCATTTCATGATTCATCGGACTTGATTGCCTTATTGTAAGTATATTGTACATGAGATCCATTGGGACTTACACCCAAGTAAAACTTGCACAGTTTATGGAGAAAAGTACTTATTAAAAGAACATCTTATCTTTGCATAAAGTCCCTTGTTTGTCTCCCAGTCACGTTTATACCTGATAAGTCACTTTTACCGCACCCCCCCCCAAAAAAAGGCTTTTCAAGATAAAGTTTGAAGTCACCTCAGCGTAAGTAAAATCAATGCCTTTATACGAGGGGGTAATTTCCAGACGAGAAATAAAGGGAGTCCGCCCAGAGCGGTTACTGCCAACAGGTTTTATAGGCCACAGACGACTTGAGGTTCCAGCACGGTGAGTTATGATCCACACGGCGCCGTCTTCCACTCGCCATCCACCATTCAGCCTCCCAGGCAACTGGGGGAAACTGTCAGGGTTGTTTGTGGCTACCTGGAGGTGCACATGACGATGGTGAATGTGGAAAGCAATTCCTTCCATTAGCTGGCCGCCGCACAGGCCTCCTTGGCTTTGGAGAGGCACGTTCGTTATTTCAGATAAGAGGTGTGCTGCGGAAGAACGAGGGACCCAAAAAAGAGATGTGCTGCAGACGAACACAGGACTCTGAAAAGAGGTGCCAGGCAGCAAGGTATGCTCTGCTTTCTCGTGTACACACATGACACACAGACAAACAAAAACCTCAGTCCACAAACACCTAAGGTGCGTGCAAAAGTCGCTTTTTAATGGACGTTCTCACACAACTCCACAATGTCCCGCTATAGGGAATTATGCCGGCTAGTTGGTCCACACAAATCAGGGGGAAGACCAGTCCTAATGTGGCAGATCTGTGACAGTATCACTTTAAAGGGGAATTGCTTCCTCATTTTCTCCTGCCCAAGATAATTGGATCTTTCCCCGGCCTGTGTTTGCCCTCCGGGACACCTAAAGAACCAACAGGAAAAAAACAAGGCAAGATGGCTGAACACCCTCTTTAATTAGTTTTGGTGGCAAAGTTGCCATTTGTCTGGATTTCATGCTGCCAACCCAGTGAAGCTTCAAAGTGGAATGGATGCAGACTTTCATTTGATTTCAGCAAACATGGAGGTTTTTTTATACAGTATAGAAATAAAGGTTCTGAAATTGTCTTTCCTCTAAATGTCCACCGATGTTCTTTGTTTACTTTTTTTAAATGGTTAGAAGGCAAATAGGTCGGGAGAGAAAGCTAATTATGTCAATACATTCTACAGTATTTACATTCTCTCAAAATTAGGTTCCATGCATAGGCCTAAATTCAATTGGGAGGTACAGTAAATATTTAAAGGCAATAGTTTACAATTTAGTTTAGTTTATATTCTCTCCTCTCTAATATTGCCCCTACTGAATTTTGACGACGACTTTAGAGCAGTACTATCAAAACAACTGAAGATTCACTCAGCACCAAACTGCCAAGCCTTTGTTTTATTTTACACATTCAATGTCTGGCTCCTGAGACAGCACTCGAGATGCTGGGGGATTCTGCCCTTGAGAATGCTGTCTAAGTCTGTGTGGCCATACCTCTCTGCCTGCCCCCCCCAACCCCGTCTCTCTCTCTCTCTCTCTCTCTCTCTCTCTCTCTCTCTCTCTCTCTCTCTCTCTCTCTCTCTCTCTCTGGCCAACTCTGTCTGTCTGTCTCTCTCTCTCTCTCACACACACAAATGTGACACTCAACGATTGCATGGCTCCCACACAGGCTGGAGAGGGAGGAAATTCATGTGAGGCAGAAGGGGGGAGCTTAGAGAACACTTTTAGGGCTCACGACTGCCCCGAGCTCTCTGGAGCGTAGCGTATGAACACTGGAAGATGTACATGTGTGAGTGTGGAGCTTTTGCACACTGGAGAGATCTGGCCCAAATTTAATCCCTCCATTGTGGAGATGGAGGGGTTGGAGAAGAAAGGGCTGTGCCTGCTGAAATCCCACTGGTAGTGCTGCAATGCAGGGGTTTAACATAGGGATAGGAGGCAAATGAACACATTAAAGAAACATGGCTTCCCCCGTAACGCAAATACACACACTCGTACTTGTCCTCCTTCTACTGCTCGCTCTCTCTGTCTTAAAACTTCTTTCTCTCTCTCTCTCTCCCCCCTTCTCTATCTCGCTCTCTCTCTTACACACACACACAAACACACACACACACACACACACACACACTTTGTGGGTTGTTGCATCACGCTGAGAAGAACTCTGTTCCAGTTGGGCTGGGTGTGTTTACTGCAGAGAACATAATGTTTGTCCATCTTTATTTCCATTGAGCGCTCCTAACATTACCCCTGATGTGAAGGGCTCTGTGGCTTTATAGACTAGTGAACTCTTGTCGAGAACAGTCTTTAAGATACCAGATAGACTTAGTCATGAAAGCGTGCAGCACTGTGAGGAGAGTCAACCACGTTGATAATAGGAACCGACAAAAGGGCAGTAAAAAAATAAACGACAGAGAGCAGTGACCAAGAAGCAAGACCAGGAAAAGATAAAACTCCTACCTCCCATGGCTATTTAAGTTGAACCCTGATTCTTAGCATCTTATAAGAATCACTTGTGAAATGGCTGTCAGTAAATTTTCATAGCTTTTAGGGAACGTTATTTATAGCTGTAATATTATCTTGGGCGTTCATGCCAATCACCTTTTTGTTGAGTTATTTATTGTGTCTTCACTTTGAGCTTTGTCTGCTGTCTGCTCCTCCTATCCTCTATTTAAACGCAAGCAGAATGAAATAAAAGCAGCCCTGGACCTGCTGTATTGTATCAAACCATCCAGTTTGCCAGGGTGAGAAGGAGACAAGCACAATTGGGTGTTTGTGTACATGGCAGATTGCTGCCTGTGGGTGTCTTTCACCGTCAGCAGAAACAAGCCTTCATAATGACACTTTGGCATCTTTACACTGCTGATACAGGCAGCGGAGATAGTGGGAGGAAGAGGAGGAGGAGGAGGAGCAGTGGGAGGAGGTGGAGCACCGTACATTGGAGTCCATCAAAGCTGATCCCACGCCTACATCAACCTCATTCAGGGCAGATCCTGGCCCCTGTAAGTTGCACAAGTCCATCCAATATTGATTGTTTCCATGAGAGAGTAAAAGGTCAAAGATGCAATTTCGCATGCAATAAAAAAAGGGTTTTCTAGGGCAGTCTGTATGTACTCCATTTTGTTTTTGTAACTGGATAACAAAATATCATGTTTAATTACATTATATTGTGAAATGTAATGATATTGTCAGGCAACTGCATGCCGCGGTGATGGTGATTCATCCAAACCTACTCTCCTGAAGACAAGCCAATGGCTTCAAGCCATGCCCTGTGTTCACTCCAACCTGCACCACTGACTTTGCTTCAAGTTTATGTCTGTTACATCAAAGAGGCCTCACAGGCAGCTCGCAAAGGATTGAAAGTGCAAGTACCAACAGCTTTCAACACAACCATCCTTCAAGTTGTTCACTAGTTTGAACCAAAGTGCTATTTATACTGAGCAGCGCCAGAGCATAAATCGTTGTGGTGCTCCTCTGTTTCACTGGGGGACAAGCCTGTGTTTATGTACAGAAATAAGGCCATCCATCACCCAGTGGCAGAGAAGCAAACGGTCAGCTTGCGGGAGAAGCGACACACATCCTCAGATTAATTACTCCCTTTTTTTTTGGTTTGCCGGCTAATGAAGCAGAACACTAGAAATCTGTGCTCGATTCAAACACATGAGATAGATGAGGAAGAGGGGGAGATACAATTATGAAAAATGACTTTGCATGATGATTAATAAATGAGCTCTCTTAATATTTTACTAAAGAGCTGATCTTCCACATAATGTATTTTGTCATCACCTCATGTATTTTAACTTACATCAAATACACATACTACATTCACAAATAGACAATCAGCTACACTAGCTATGATTATTAACCATTTTTGATAGTATTGATAGATTCCTTGAAGCCAATAAAGACTATGATATGTTTCATGCGACAAATTCTTGGCATCGTAATCAAACAATAGGCTAAATAACATGCCAAATCATATTCAGCTACATTTGAAGAACGGGAGAAATTCTCTCTTTCAAGCCTGCAGACCTTGATGTCATTGAATCCCCAGACACTGGCTGAAAACACAAGAAGACAAGTAAACAACAAACTCAGACTGAGGACCTAAGGGTCCCGTAAATGTCAAGTAAGTTTCAGTAATATTGGACCCTTCCAGCAGCAGCTCCATTTGGACTTGAGCTGCCACAATGGCAAACCCTGTTATGTACCATGTCTACCTGCAGCCTGAAAAGGAGTTCACCTTAAAGAAAGTACACCTTCAACAGTCCCGTCTCTAACCTTGTACTGACCATGCAAGCTTTCAGCATTGTTATTTTTTCAAACTGTCAGCACCCATAAAATCCTCAAGGTGATCTATTTCCTCTGGAGCCTGACACCAGAATGCTCCCAACAAAGAACACTCACGTCCAAGTTCAGCGTCTTTGGCCTCTGCAGTGCCAGCGATGAGAAACTGTGTCTAAGCAGAGGCCCTTTGTCGCTAAGTGGTTGGGGGCGTAATGGAGGACGGATGACAGACATGGTGTCTGGGGTGAACGGTTTGGCTTCCTGTTGGGAGCATTCACCTTCACAGTCTGGCTGCACTCCATGACAAAATATGGTCCATGTCTAGAAGACCTGTAGTGTCATTTGTCTACATGTGTCTGACAACTATCCTCTGCATGCACATGTTGTGTATTTTTTTATATTCTACACACACAATGTGCAGGGCATAATTTAAATAAATATGATATTCGTTAACTATACAACTTCATTGTATAGCTCTTGGAAAATACAGATAAATCATGATTTTCAATATAAAATAGAAAGATAATCATTAAGCAGTAGCAAGTCATTGACAACCAATTTGCCGAACCTTTAGCCAAATTAAACAACAAGCTAATACAATGCGACTAAACTAACTACAACACTACAATTAAACAACTTAATTTCTTTATTCGAAACAATTTATACACTCTAGACATTGCAGATTATCCATTTGTCAAATGTATCAACGAGTTAAAGTTGGGTTTACGAGCTGGGTGTATGATTATACTGCTGGTATAACAGCACTAAAATGGTTTCTCATTTGCAGTTGGTAAGGCTGATATTTGCTGTAATAAATCCTCAAAGACTAAAAATGGCCACACTCATATTACTGACTCGTGACTAATGTTTTATCAAAGTATTAATTCAAACATATCAGTGCATAATAGCATATAGCAACCCAATGCCAGTGTACACCATTGGCTTGCTCAACCCGTACCTCTTCTTTTTCAAAAAGCCAGTGTCACCAGCTTTTATGAAGCAATCTCTGACCTAAGAGCATTGTGATAATTAACTATGAGATCAATTGTAAAGTAGAAGGGAGGCTTTTTCAATTAAGATTTCATTAAAAACCAAATGAAGGAGTGACCTTCGAAACACACCAGCACAGGGAAGACTAACGCAAAGGCAAGGACATGTACTTTAACATACTCACTTCTAATTAAAATTAGAACTCTCCATTGTTATCTATCAAGGGCTTCTCCTGACATTACAAATGTCTATATTCTTTGTTGGCACCAATTTAACTTCCAAAAAGTAATTGGCATCAACACCCTGTCATAGTAGCTTTCTAGTCAACACCAGCATCAATCAATAGATCTGAACATATGAGTAATTGGTACAGTGAATGTTAATGGCAGGCCAATGACATGCAAAGCCAAGATGGATGCCAACTGCTGAGCTGGCTGTTGAAGACATGTAATGAATCACAGGATAGATTATAAAAAAATCTGTCTTCTAGATACAATAATAATAACAGGCCATTGTGATGTAAAAATGACAGGAGGTGCTCAATTCTAAAAGGCCATAACAATGGAAACCCTCCTTATAATTCTCTCTGCAGTCACTATCTTTTGTGAGCATCAACAATTCTCACAAATGAAAACAGCATGTCAGGCAGGGTAAGGTCCGTCATCCAACCATTGTGGGCATTTACTCGTCTCAGAAAACAAAACATTCTGATGGCAAAGATTTTTTTTCTCTGTCTCACCAACAGGAAGTTGTAGTCTGACTTTTCCTTCCTCCACAGACAATAAAACAGTACACACCACGACATAGGTCGGTGATGTTCTTGGACCCAGACACTGGTGTTTTATCACCTGCCCTCACCCTACCTTGTAATCTGAGAGCTGCATCAACAATCAATGGAGCCGCCTGGGGAAAGAAAAGACAACACCAATCGATGACCAGTTAGAAGCCAAGAGGTAATTGTGCACTTATCAGCTTCCAGCAGGGAACTACAGCGGACCTTAAGGCGCACACACTGAATGACCGTTCCAGAAACATTACCAAGTTTTTTGGAGGCTTGATGTGCATTGCCTTTTTCCTGGGCATCCTGCAGTTTCCACTAGTTATTTACATTTTGTTATTTTTCATTTGTTTTCTATATATATATCTATATGTATATTTAGATATATATAGATATATATAGAGATATACTCAAAATCATCTAACGGTGAAAATATGAAGTCAGTAAAGTAAGTATTACTGCTACGTACATCAACATTATTTTTAAGCTACGCAAAGGTGCTGTGTAATATTTTTCACTATTTGCAATTTCAATGGGAACTCCCTGTGGAACAAGATCCAAATTAGAGTTGAATGCAGTCAATGGAATGAGACAAAGATGTATCGATGCATAGCTAGTAATAGTACTAGTAATAGATAGTAATGCATTGATAGTAATGCACGTCAGCACCATGTTTATCAACACTTTTCCACTGGCCACAGTGCCACACCGTGAAGAGAAGAAACTCACTGAAACCGCATTAACCCCTACATTAAACAAACATAATATAGTGTCATGTTTTTTTTTAATCATATTAATAATCAATTCTGACTTCTATGGAACATTTTATTACTGTAGTGTATAGGTGTTAGACATGTTTGACGTTTTTAATGAATAAAGGCTACAATTTGTTTTTGAAAGATAGTCCATTCTGGGAGATGAGTATCAAAGACTAGCCTGCCTTACACAATAAGCGAAATGTTTCACCTACGTTGACAATCCATAAAACCCAGAAAATATATAATAAAACATTCACGAGAACAGCGTACAAAAATACTGCACTAAGGTTATGCTGCGTTAAATCTGTGTACAGCACACCATCTGCTGCCTGTCAAAGCTAATGGCCGCTATGTGTACAGGGGGGCGCAGAAAACATTGATCTCAAACTCTGCATTGATTTCCATTTTGGCGTCATTCCATGCAAGAACAGAGCAGGTCGGAAATAAAAAAAAACAACACAAAAATCACATGAAAACAATTTGAAAAGTTTTACATTTGTAAATGCATAGGATATCATGTTAAATATTATAGATGCTACTCCGGGTAAACACCAATAGTATCCTTTATTTTCCATAAAGAATTGATTTAGCTTTACAACTTGTAATATAGGCAGTCACATAAAGACATCTTGTCAATGCTGTGAAATGAGTGGCATTGCCCCACACCAATTTTGAAAGTTATCCAACCAGATGTGCACATTAGCCTAAAGTTGAATATTTTGGTTTATAAAGCAGATAAATCAAAAGCTGAAAGTTTTTACGGGAATTTTTTTAAATAATGACAAAATTACAGAACACTATGAATGCTCAAAATGATAGCTATAGGATGATCTATTTTTATAATTGTAGAATGGTAAAGTTTTCATTGGATCAGCAGATGATTTATCTGGGTGGGAAAACTGATCTCTGGGTTGCCAACGCCCACCGGAGCCCACCCCAGACACGCCCCTCATTTGTAACCTAATGGAGCTTCAAAATTGGCGCTATAATTTGCATCGTCAAAGGGCACCCGCGCAATGCTTATTTTCCTTTGCAGCGGTGAACAGTTTAATAGCTTTTGATTTACGTGGCATGGTGTTAGCATTAGTTTGTAAAAAAAAAAAGCTTTATTATTCAAACGGTAAGGACTGGCTGACATTATCATAGCTTTTAGCATTAGCATGGCTTTTATCAAAGGTCACACAATTCCGACCGGCTCCTGTGGACCAATGATAATTAAAGCCGCAAGATAAAACAAAATCACAAAATGTAAAATTGTTGGAAGGGAACTTGACCTCTAAGCAGTCTCTATATCTCAGTGCAAAAACAACTTAGTCAAATAGTTTAATTGTTAGTCTAGTCTTTAAGGCATGTGTTGCGTGAAACAATATACCTGGGCAC
>JAVQIZ010107723.1:0-33389 GCA_036023535.2 Galaxias brevipinnis
TTTTTTTTTCTTTTTTTTTTTTTATTTTGTTTGGGGGGGGGGTGGGTGCACTTTTTTCCGTTGGGTTTTTTTAACCACAACCGGCCCGGCGTTTTTGGCCCCCCCCCCCCCCCCCCCACCCCCCCCAGAGGTGGGGGTGCTCAAGACGATGGGGGAGGGGAAACGATGCTTGGGGATACACTCGGAAATGGCTTCCATGCAGTTAGTGTTGCCATCTTGGGGGGTTGCAGTGCAGTGGGTATAGAGTAAAGTATGTGTGAGGAGGAGGATAATGGAGTCACAATAGGCCAAGGCAAACATTAGGAGTGAGACAAAGGGCTGCCTAACCAAGGGTCACTAGGAGGCCAACTCCTCCTATTGTTTGAGGGAAGCCATCTTAATTGAGGGAGTTTTAAAACCCTTCAGGAAATAAGGGCCTTTGCTGAGTGGCTGATATGGTTGGTCATGTTCATGGCCTTGGGTCTGCCTGTTTGGAGAACGAGTGTGTAAAGTTTGGATTGAAGGCCCACCACTCTACAAATCATCATAGACAGGGGGTTCATTTTAAGTGGAGAAAGGCAGGGCTAATTCAATAATCCATTAAATTGCATGATTTAAATTCATAAAAAGACATCTGATAATCAAATTGTCTACAAACCTTTGACTTAGATATTGTTGACACTTATTGTAAAGCAATACATAGCATGAGACTACAGATGGCAAAAAAATGGCAAGTATGGAAAGTATAAAAAGGTGTTTTTATTTAGGATATTATTGAGCTCATTCAAATGTATCCTGTTTAGATTGATGAACTTAATACAATGTTCTTAGGGTTAACATCCTGACATTATTAAGGCCATCATATCCTGGCCTTAAAACATCATGCCTTATCACATTTAAATATTATTCTTTTCTGTAAACCATTATGCCTTTAAATTCCGTTAGCAACCACTTAGTTCACTATTACTAATAATAAATATAATGGTTTGGTTTATTTTCTTCTGTTATTAAAATTATGAAAGACTAGATATACCATATAATTTTAGCAATTCAATTTGAACACACAAAAATGACATTACTACTCAAATGCTTTAAAATAATAATTAATATGACTAGAAAACTCTTGTTTTAAGACTTTAAGGACAAAGAAAAAATTACATCACAAAATTGTAGTGACTCAGTTTATCGTTGTACGGTGCTGTGCCAATCACACCTAAAACTCATTCAAAACAAAAGTGCAATTTCATGATTTTGTCGGTCATACATTCAGATGGACTAAGTGTGTGTTTTTTGACGTGAAACCCTATTTGTGTTTGTGTGAGTGAAGGGCGGTTATGGGACAGCTTTAGAAGCTTTTAAAGGAGATCTGGGAAGTTGAAACCCAATACTGCTTGGCTGCTGCCCTTGTGTACATGAACCCCACAGCTGCCAGAGAGCGAGGAAAGACAGGAGGAGGTATAGAGAGAGAGAGCGTGGTGTGCGCAGTAATTAGTTGTCTGGTTTTCTATTGACCAGTCTGGGCCCGGGGCCTTAGGGACTGTTAAATTTGCTGTTGAAAGTGAAAGGATTATGCACCCAAAATAAATTAAACCGAGGCAATGAATTGATGGAGAGCCAAGCGGTCAGGCTTTTCTAAAATGTGCTGTTGTAATTTTGTGATTCATAATTTTCTTTATTGGCAGCGGGAATTAAAAAATTTACCCTGATCATTGACTGTTTTTGTGGAGAAAATGTTCTCCATTTTCGACAGGGTTCTAAAAAAGCTACCATTGTCTGTTTTTCACTGACTGTCAAGTTAGTGAGCCTTTGCAGAGCTTTTTTTTTCTTCTTTTTTTTTTAATGGAGGTACAATCCCAAATTGTTTCCTTGTGTTAGCTGTTGAAGGGTGCGACATTGGGCTGTGTGTAATGAAATCTGCTGGAATGGAGGAGTGGTGGCTGCGAGGGGAATGGACGTCTCCTCCCTGGCTGCCCTCGGGGAGGGAGATGTGTGTCTCTGTTTACTCCCACTGTGATTGGTCTCACTTACACCCAGAGTCCAGCCAGCACAGAACATCTGCCTCCATAGTCACAGGGCCCGAGTGGGAGGGGCACACCAACCAGAGTGGGTTCCCTTACCATGCAGCACGGTCAAACCGCAGCAGGGGTGAGCCATCCAAAGCTCTCTGTCACCAGACACATGGGAGATAGCGTGGGCTAGCAGAGCTTTTTTCGGGGTCCACGAGGCGGTTTAGTGGCGGACAGGGAGCCTCAGACCAGGCAGTAACACAATCCCCTTGTAACGACTGCCAAGGTCGGTTTGAGAGGGAGCGCTGCGAAAAAGTGAGGGATTTTAAAGGATCTCTTGCCTCAACGAGTTAACATTTGCCTTCATCTGATTCGTAGAGTGTATGAACCTGTTGAACTGTAAGCCTTGAGCGTATCCGGGGATGACAGAGGAATGATGTCATGTTCTCTCCCAGTGTTGTTGTAGCTGGCAGAGGAGGCGAGGAAGGCAGGCAGGCCTGCTGGAGAGGGTCACGCTATGACTCAGGCAGGGCCTAGGACAGCCTGCAAAGACATTGTCCAAACACCTCCATACGCCCACTTTCTCTCCTACCACATCAATCCATGGCCCACTTTCTTTTTATTGCTTTAGGAGGATTTTTTGCTTCTTCTTATTTTATTAGGGAAACTCCCTTTTCTCTTTGATTCAGTTTGGCATGATTTGAACTCTGCATGTGTACATAAACTCCGGCTTTATCTAACTTGGCTCATGTTATTTGGTACTGTATTGTAGCCTTTTTATCTTTGTGAGAGCAAGTTCCCTTTCAGATAATATCTGAGTCTGTTCTGAATGTATACAGAAGGCTGGTGCTGGAAACCAAACCGTCCTGAAGGGTTTACCTATTGTGTTTCAGAAAAGTCTACCGTCAACCCTCTTCAAGATTTCTAAGAAAAAGCAGTCCGACAGAGAGTTGAGTGGTTAGAGGCACCCACACAAGAGCAGGTGGATTTAAACGTAACAGATCTCTGGCCAGGGATCTGAGCTATAGGCAGGGAACTCAAAAAGGGGGGAAAAGCGAAAGCTCATTTTCCCACAACTTTGTGTCTTGAGTTTTAACTGTGCCCACTTTTTTCCCTTATTTTTTCCTTGTCAAATCGTCTAATACTGGAATATGACACACCTGTTTGAATGTCAGACATGTGTCATTTGAATTGCGAAGGCTGCTACCACTTTCCCATTTAAAAGCCAATCGTGTGACTCAGGAAAAAGAGAAAATGTGGCCTACTTTCACTTTGCAATAAAATACTGAACAGAGAGCATTGTTTATTGGTTAAGGTTTGTTATTGTACATTATACAAAATAACATATTAAATTATCACTTATTCACAGACTTCATTTTTATTCACACTACATTACAGTGCATAGTGCCTAAGGAAAACTCCTAACAAGATGAATTATTATCTGTGTTTGGCAGACCAAAAGAAAGAAAATATTGGACGATGATTGATGATTTGTGCCCTTTTAAATAGAAAGAACAAAGTGCCTTTTTGTGCCAGCGACACACATTTTAGAGGAGCAGCTGCCTGTGTGTGGGACTCCAAAACCTTTGGAATGAAGCTGTGTCTGAGTCTATTGGTGATGCTCACAGAAATAACAACATCCGAGATGGAGGGACAAATGTAACACTGCCAGGGACAGAGTGCAGCCGACACACTTTTACATAAATACTATTTGTTAGCTCTTGCCTTGTTTAGAGCAAAATAACTGCATAACCAAACAAACTAACTACTGACGTTGTCACTGAAGCAGGGTGTTGTTTGCTTTGCTTTGCACTGTTTGCTTATGACCGTGACACGCAGCGCCCCAGTTCCCCATGCAGAGAAGCACAGAGTCATGGTTTCCAGCAAATCTCTGACGTTGACCGAAACAAATTACTGTCAAAACAGTATACTCCTGCTGGAGGAGACAAATGCTCATCAGAATATTGTAATTTGTCCCGCTCGTTGCTGTTTTCTTCTTGTAAACGGTGTGTTGTGCTTGAAAGCTGTTGATGAGGAAATGCAAATATTACTACCTTGTCTATCAGGTAACATCCAACGTTAGACTTGCGAGCGGCTTTCCAATCCCTCTCCTGAATAGCTAGTGCAGATGTGAGTGTGTGTCTCTTTGTGCCAGCAGCAGCAGCCGTTGGGAGCCCTGTGCTCTGCAGTGGTCATAAAGCATAGGCGCTACTCTCTCCTCCACGCTGCCTGCAGCCCTCCTTCCCCGGGTGTTCTACCTTGTGTTTGGGTTTTTAGCTCCATGTTCATGCACACATTTGCATTTTTATGTGTGTGTGTGTGTGTGTGTGTGTCTGTGGAGATAGGTAAACACATTTCCAACTCCCCCATTCCCCTCGTTCTCCCTCCCCCACGCCAGCCCTTGTTAATCTCCATATTATCTGGGGGTGTCTGTCTCCCGGGCCTCCCCCTGGGTAATAGATGGCCTCATCACCCTGTGTCGGTCCTGGCCCAGACACAGGGTCCACTGGGGTCTGTCCCAGGCCAACCCCCCGCCCAAAGGACAATAGAAGTGTGTGACCGCCGGTGTGTGTGTGTGTGTGTTTGTGTGTGTAAGGGGGCCCGCGTCCAGTTAAGACACGCATGCTCACACACGTGACGGCGTGTCAGGGACCTACTCGAGGCCTGCCAGGTAACACGGAGAGGACGCCAGGAGACTCGGTATGCTAACGCTCTCTATTTCCTTCGTGCCAGTGTCTTCTTTTTCATCTAGCCGGTCTTATTTTGGGTTGTTTGCCGAACGTTTCGTGCCGGGGCTGTGTTTGAAGAGCAGTGTGATTCACTGTTGTCTGCTGCTGGTCTTCTTTAGTGCAGAGCCTTTGTCTGGTTGAGCGCTGTTACTGAGGTACCTCCATGCAGCCCGGACGGAATCTTGTATGTATGTGTGCACACGCCTATATTCAAGCCTGTGTGTGTATGTGTGTTTCTGTGTGTGCATTAGTGTTTTGATTCACGAGCTGCTTTGCTGACAATGGGGTTGACCTTTGTGTGTGTGTTCGCATGTGTTTGTGGTAGGATTAATTTACATAACTGCGTGCGTGCGTGTGTGTGCGTGCGTGTGTGTGTATGTGTCTGTGTGTGTGTTTACTATTTTTCAAGTACATATGGCAGGACTATTGAATATGAAAGGTAGCACCAGGGAGAGCCCATGTGTGTTTTCCTTCCCTCCATGGTTCCCTGGCGTAGGGATCATGCGGTTTTCTCGAGCATTCATATGGTAATGGGGGGCAGAGGAGGGGCAGATTCTCACATCAACTTGATCTGGTCATGAATGGTGGCCAGTGTTTGGGCTGACCCAGAGCTGGCTTAAAGACACTGCCTGCTTTCGGCCCCCAGAGCCAAGAGAGCTGAAAGGCAAGCACATTCCTGTAGCACTACAAACACAGTCCTCACAGCACTCTCACACGCTTACTCACGCACACGGACAAACACGCACGCACACACTAACACACACTTTTAACGTGCATAAAGTTAAATCTAAATCCACAAAATGAAACTGCGCAATTAGGTACACTTGACCACGTTTGAACGCTATACCAATAGCATCTCTGTGTCTGTCTCTGTCACATGCACAGACAGCCATGCTGGATCCCAGGGAGACGTGAGCGTTCCAGCTCTCCTGCTCGCCTTAGTTTTGATTCTCCACTCCTTTCTTAACTCTCTCCTACCTCTGGTGCCCACCCAAATTGTCAATGTAACCATGAGCATGAGCCACCCAGGCTAAGCGGATGGATTTCTCCCGTCTAGGACGCCTGGCTATCAATTTGCATTTTGATTGCTTTAAAGTTTTAGCATTCAGCGACTTGAGCAGTTATTACAGTCTGCTTCCTACACACTGTAATGAATCATTACAATTCAGTCTTCATTTTATTTTATTCATTCAATACATGCTTTGTTTTGTGGAGATTTAAATACAGAATAGACTAAATTGGGTCCATATGAGTTGGTGGCATAACACTTCATACACTCAAAATGATCATATAAAAATTGTGATTTACTTTACAGTACATATAAAGACAACAGGCTAGAGAGTCATTTCAAGAAAAGATTTATCAGGCCAAAGACAATTTCATTCAATTGTGTCTAAATAAATATTTGTATGCACATTGTTTTATTAGAGGGATGAGGGATTAGTATTTTGTAGTTGTCTTTTAGTCATACATTTATTACTCGCATTGACAACGTTGTCTTTTTAGAGGATATTTTTTATTTAGAAATGTGACAGTAGTTGGCATTATTTTTAGGACCTTCCTTTTCAATTGAATATGAAGTGTGTTTAGTTCTTCTGACTTCAGACTGGACTAGTCTGGATGGGTTTCATCACATTGGTTTGGTCTCGGTGGATGTAGCAGCTTGGTCCTTTAGGGTCTGCTCTGTTGTTCTGTTCTACTCACTACTGCTAGGCACTGCCATGGGCCTAAGCTGACGGTTATGTTTCAAATACAGCTGTGTGTTGAACTAAATCATTTTTCATTTAATCTTTTGGAATTTCGTTTTCCTATATTCAAGTGGAATTAAATTTTACAAACCTTTTTTTTTAAGAATAGGAAACAGTGACATACACTATAAATGTATTATTACAACACAATAATAAAGAAAACATTTTTGATTCTTATTATAACCATCTGGGAGAAATACAAATAAAGAAATATTCATTTAAAAAATTTGATTGAATAAATTCATTGTAATTATTGTTAAAAGGAAATTATGAAGTGAGACATTTTTGGTTAAAGGTTTATTTTCCAAGGATCTTTAAAGAAAAATCTGCAATATGTGTAATTTAAACCTTATCAATTTGTGATTATGAAATAATGTTGTTTTTAATTGTGCAGTAATATTAGGCCTATTGCTGATATTTACAATTTTAGCATGGGTCTAAATTAAGCCCTTTCGAAAGGATAAATACCTTTTGTAAATTCACTTTTTACATTATTGCACATGTGCCCAAATGAATAAAAAAGGTGATGCTATTAGTTTTGATTTAATTATTAATTTGTCACAAGTTCAAGTGTAATGGCTTGTCCTTCAGGTAAATGACACTAATGTCTAGGTTCCACACTGCGGGAGGGTGGGCTGTTGTTCTTTCTCCTCATTAACACTAAATCCAAACAACAATGAGTTAGAGAGGCAGACGATGCACTTGTAAACCCACAGGCTATAGTGAGCGTGTGTCTTTGTGAGGGGTGGCACTCCTTTAGCGTCACCCTAGAGCGTCCTCACTGACGATACACTCCATTCCACCACCACAAGTGTCCTGACCATGAATAGGGAGGATTTGTTGCTTTACACCTAACTAAACGTCCCTTTGAGTTGTGTTAATGGTGGCTGCCCTTTGTTCCAAATTGCAACACAATCAACCTCTAAAGCCTGTGTTTGCATTTGGACTGTGACAGGTTGCATCTGGAACCTTACGGTATGGGGAAACAGAAAGGAGCTTCGCACTAAATGACATTAATACTTCTGACTGCTCATATCTGTAGGCTTATGTTGAATTTTTTTTGGCATCTGTTCTTGTAAACTGGCATTTTTTTAAGGACGTTTTCTGTTTGGATGTGAATTTAAAGAGAAGAGTCCTGTTTGGCAATATGTTGTAGCCAATTGGAGGTTTTGTTAAAAGAGCAGTAAAAGAACATAGTAAATGAGGAGCAGCCGTCTAGTAGAGATGTGAGTGGCTGTGGGGTGAAGAGCTGATGATGCTCCTAGCTGGAGGGGGCCACAAGGCCATGGTTACGGAGAAAGGCAAATGGGGGTTGCTCCTGTCAGGTCCGCCTTTCCTTGTGTGCGTGTTTATTTAAGACAATCGTAATGCTACTGTGTGTGTGTGTGTGTGTGTGTGTGTGTGTGTGTGTCCCAAATGCATATAGAGTCAGAGCAAAGCTCTATCAAATGTGAGCTGTGCCATCGCATAGGTAAGCCGGACACCCAGCTGTTGTTGAGAAGTACGCTAGGTTATTATAAGAGATTATTCAGAAGACTGATGTCTGAACATTTGATGTCTTCCAAAGTTTGCCCTGCTCTTCATGCTGCCCGTGTGTCTGTTGATGCCCGGTCCCCTCTGTGGTGCAGGAACATTAGGGACTTGGGCCGTGGTTGGTTGGCTTCCTGCTGTCTCCGGGCAGGACTATGGCCATGGTGGGACAGTTTGTTTGCTTTCAGGTCACGGGCCAGCTGGCCCGCCGGAGATGGGGTTCTGATGAGGGGGAAGGCTTGTGCGTGGAAATTCAAAGCTGTCTCTTGTTACCTTTTAATCGATTTCTGTTCTGCTGTCATTCAATTAAGACCCAAATGTGATGGATGGCCTACAGTATGTGCAGCCTCTAGCTGGTATGGCTCGCCACAAGCTGAAGGCTACTCTGAAGTGATCAGGAATAAATTGAAAATATTGTCAAAGTGAATCTGCCTGCCACAATGGATAGTATAACTTAATCCTTTAGCCTATAATAAGCTTTAACGCAAGGTCGTTTGAAGAGTACTTGACAATTTATACTTATTTTGACAACTGATTTTAGAATGGAATCTTTCTAACTATTGCAGTGACTGAAAGTAAAAAATCCTTAAATTCCAAATCAACGTGAACTGTGCAGTGTTTGTGTGTGTGTGTGTTTGTGGAGGCTGTCCTGTGTCCATGTGTGTGTGTCCATGCGTGTATTAGGGACAGAGGGAGGGAAATAGGCAGACAGACAGACAGACAAAGAGGGAGAAGATTTAAGATGTCTTTCTGGCTGATTTGGCCAGTCTAACAATGTCAACGTAGTGCATAAAGGTTTAGTCTCGGCGGCTGCATGCTCTGTTACCACCTCTGTTCTACTGCTGTTTGGCCATCCCCGCCATTGTTCCCAGCTCTGGGAAAATGTGTGTGTGTGTGTGTGTGTGTGTGGGTGTGTGTGTGTGGCTCTCTTCATCTCCCAGTACTTGAGTCAAAGTCAGACACCAGACAGCCTCCATCTTCACATCTGCCCTCTTAGTCACTATCTAAGGCGTGAAAATATTTTTGCATGCTCTTATTGTTAATTATTACATGACTCAGTCATGTTTGTCTTAGCAATTTATAACTGCATGCACCATACATTAGTATTTAAATGTTTTCATCTCTTTAACAAACATTTGTGTGCATTTAAAATTATATAAATACATTTTGTGTTATAAATTGTAATACAATTTAATAGACGTGAAATAGATATATAGATCTATAATTTTACATGGTACAGTTTACTTAAAGAATATAAAATGTCCTTGTAGTATCAAACTGTAAAGTAATTGTGAGAATGCTATATTGTATGAAGCAATTAAAACATATAGGAAGGTTTAAAGAAATAAAAATATGTCACACGATAAAATCTAGCGTTCGATTTGCTTCTCAGACCTTATTAATACGTCCAGATTTTTATGGTACATAAAGAAAAATATCTTTAGTGATAAAATGTTTTTTTTGATTGTAACTATGTATGAATTGTATTGCCTTTTGCTTCAGATCAAGCTGGTTATGCAGTGCGTCTGCTTGACATTCTCCATTATGTACATTGCTGGTGCCTGAGACTGTGAGAGTGCTGGGACTGAGTGTTTGCCGTAGTGTGTGGTTCTGAGGTGGCATTAGTCCTTTCTGAGGCAGCCGGGTGCTCATTGTGGAAACAACTTTGATTGTTTTTGGATCCTGAGGACACAATGCCTTTGTCTTCTCACTTCACTGGTTCCTTTCCTTCCTCTGCCTTTGAATTTGCTCATTTTCTGCCCAGTTTTGTTCCCGCTGTAGCACCCCCCCCCCCCCTCTCTCTCTCTCTCTCTCATAATGGCCCCTCCATAGCAACGTGTCACATGGAGCCTGAGAGCTAGTTGTTTTTTAGTTCCCTATCATGATGACAGACTGAATTGTAAACATATTTTTTCAGCTTTTTTATATATATATATTCAAGTACTTATTATATACAAATGCTAAATTATGTTGGTCTTTTTAATTATCAGATCCAGCAAATTCTATTGACGTAAACAAAAACTTGTGGATTTAAACAATTCTTTTTATGTTGTATTTATTGTATTTATAGTTTATTGTTTATTGTATTCATTTAATTTTTAGTCTTCCGGAAACACTTACGTAGCCACATTTAAGGAGCTTAAAGTAGAAACATCTTTATAAATTGTAAATTGTATTGTAGTTGTATCATTTTCTAGGCATTTCAAAAGGTTTGATAGGTTGTTATTTTTTCTAGGACTGTCGCAGTGTGCACAGGTATGATCGTAGGAAAAGATTGACATTATCAAATGATAAAAAGAGAAAAGTGCTTTAACTTGTTGAAATATTTTATAGATACCTCATATTTTACCTTGACTATCGGCCTTAATGAGAGTCTCTTGATCTCTCCGCCTCTCTTTTGTAGCTGTGTGTTCCTATATCCACCTTTGCCAAAAATATTATTGTAAAAGATAACAATATTTTATAGAATAATTGGAGCTCTCAGATCAATTTTTTTTTTTTTGAAAGGTTTGCTACTTTTTTGTTTTGGCAGACTGGATATCAGACAGGTAAAAGTTTAAGATTGACACTTTAGAATTGTAGATTTAAGATTTAGTTGTAAAACAACTGTATTGTTATTTTTATTTGTTATGAAATATGAATTAGGTTGGCTTCTAAAATATATGTTAATACAATTTTAAATAAAACTAGACTTGTAGAAAGTGAAATCCTAGACTTCATTTTGTTAATCAGTCAATTAAGTTTGTGGTAAATTTGTGATTAGAAGAAAAGTAATAATTTGGTAAAACAGTTTTTAATAAAAATTTAAGTCGTAAAAAGGGAAGACCCAACTGATCTTGTCCAAGACAGACCTGAGAAGAAGAAAAAAACGCTTGCTAAGCTATCCGCTTCACACATGCACGGGCAGAAGGTTCGATATTCATTCGATCGATGGATGAAAAGGCACAATGGCAAAATCGGACGGGCTCCTTTTCAAATCCACGTCTCCGATGTCCCCCCCCCCGCCACCCCTCCACAGTCTGCAGTCGCTCGGTTGCTGGTGTCGCAGGCGGAGAAAGAAAGAGAGAGAGAGGAGAGCAAGGGTTACATCAAGGCTGCTCCCTGGACCGTGCAAACAAGTCTAGACCAGTGACCTGTTCAATGGCTCCTTTTGAGGAGCAGGGCAAGTTCGGTCAGAACGAGGAGAAAGCCAGGCGTGCCCTCTTTTCACTCCCGGAGCAGCTCACAGCCCGCGGCCGCCAGGAGGTAAGGAGGGCCGGGAGGGCAGGCATCTGCTTCCATGGTTACGGGCCGGGTATGGGGACCCAGCTATTGAGGAAGTTCCTTTCTCATGCTCCCTCTGAGGCAATGTCACGCATTTAGAAATGCAGGCGGGCCAGGGCAAGGACCATATCCACAGCAGCAGAGCGGCTCTTTGAGTGGGAAATAAAATGATAGCACATGGCAGTGTGAGGAGAAAAGAGCGGGGATACTTTAGGAATGGGGGCGGCGGTGCACAGAGAGAAAAAGTGTGTCACATGATCACAGGGAATCCTAATTCAGAGCAAGATATTTTTGATGAGGTGAGATGTATTTTTCTAACATTTTACTCTATGGCTTTCATTCGGGAATTGTATTGTTCTTTGGAATTCAGTAGTAGATGATTTATCATCGGCGAGAGCAAAGGTCAAGTTTTATGTGACTCCCCATTTTTGAAAGGCGTTGTCTTCCCAAAGAAGATGCACCACAGGTTTTAAACGCAGTGTTCTGAATAAACTGAAATCATTTTTCATCTTAGCGATTGCAGGAAAAACACAATGTTCTTTGTTCCAAAAAAATAGCATCAATGCCACAAAATTTTGGTTTAATTGACAAAACTGATAAAATACATTTTATTTATAGTAAATTAATGTGAGCTTGTGATGCTATTTTTATTAGAAATTAAAAGAAAACACAGATTGAAAGAAAAACACTGCGTTTGTTTGTTTGTTTGTTGTTTGTTTTGGGGCCTGGCCGTGCCTATATAGATTGTGGGGTTTGTTGTGGGGTGGTCTTTATGTAAGAGTGGAGTGGGAGGCAGGGGGAGTGTTGGAACGTTGAATTTGGTCATGCGGCTGACGCTTGCCCCCTAACATACACCAAATAGAATAGACAGATGGCCGGCCCTGAAGAAGGGCTCGGGGCGACGGATTTGCTCCCGGACCGTGGGAAAGTCTTTGGCTGACTTCACCTGCTCAGGGAGCAGCAACCGGATTAAATACCAATGAGAGAAATGAACATTAACATAGCCTGCTGAGAAAGGACTCAATGCAAGGCTTTATTTGAGCACTTCTTAACGCCTTGTTTTATGCACAGAAAGCTGGAGTAACCCAGACAACAAAAACCTACATCATTTAGTTATTACAATCTTCATGTCAAGATCAGAAATGCCTCTGAATTACTTTTCATTAATAGAGATATAATTGCTCGGTGCATTTGGCCTTCTCACAGCATACATCAGGTTCAATCTTCTTTCTCGCATATCTCTTTGTAATACTAATTGGACGCTGTTGGTCTTTGGTTTTGTGAGGACATTGGACACGGAGTTCGGCCATCTTATTCTCTGCTTTTGATTATCTCTGTCTCAAAAGGATGAGCATGCGTGCCTGTTTGATTTATTTTCATTAAAAAGACGAGGCAGCCTTTCAGGCTGTGATCTGTGTTATGTTAAGATGCAGAGCTAAACCTATCATATGCATAGCTTTAGTGATTTGAAGAAACCGAGTGCAATGCATTTAATGTGCCATTCATTTCTAGTTCAACACTTAATCTGTTATATTTACTAAATATAGAGAGCAAGATTTGTTATGGTTTGTATGTGGCATTTATTAAAACAATGATTTTATAGTTTATATTAAATTCCTTATTTCCTTATTGTTTTTTCTATTATGATGACGTCGTACTGACCACAGGTATCTCTAGATGTTTAATAGGGACTAAGATACTATTTGTTGTGTTGTAAAGTAATAGATCCCCTATGTAGTGGCCATTGGAAAAGCATTTAGTTTGATAGTGGTTAAAGAGTGTCATCGGCTATGAGTCAAGTGCACTCCATTCTCAGAAGAGCGGCTGTGGGTGGGGGGCAATTGTGAAGATCAAAGGAAAGTGGTTAAGCATTCTGCAGTGGGGTAATGAAAATGGTGTTTGACTTGCAATGTGAACTTGACTTATTTCAAGAATGTTCAAAAGACCTTCCAGGGATACTACGTGGAGCACTTCAGTCACATGGGCGTTTTGGTGTCCGAACTCGGGCAAAAAACACTTTTCTTCCATACCATTGTCTTGGCATAGTTTTAACACCTTCATATTTGATTCTGTGTGTTTGCTGTGATTCTTTACAAGTAAATTGGTAATATGATAACCGATCCCCTTTACTAGATTTTGTTATTTGAGCAACCATTTTGTCACTGTCTCATTGTTTTTTATAATGGCCAAAAAAAATCACAATATACATTAAGGATCATATAAAAACTAATATGGTCCTACATTGTAATGCCAGAGTGTTATTTAGGCTACAATGTCTAAGGAAAGAGCTGCCAATGAGGTGCCACAAACCTTTATTGTGAGAACTAGGCTTTTTTTGTGTTATTAGGGTGACTATTACTTTTTTTCATGTATGAGTGGCATAATCATGTTATGTTAATCAAAATCTGCATTGATAAGCAGTGGAAGCAAGCAGCAAAACATATTTTAATAATTTGGCTTCACATTAGTTTCTTGTGTGTTCCTTACTTCCTTAATTTACACAAACACGTACGTGTTATTATTTGTTGGGTCATATGTTTGGGGGATTTATTGCATTTTCTATTTGCTTTTTCTATTTTTAAAAGTTCATTATCAGGGGCATTTTCATGAGATTACTTTCTCAAAGAAATTTAAAGATTTGGCTGTACTTTCATAACATTAGATTTAAAGATATGGTGACAAGGCTTTATATTTTGTAACTACATTTTCATCCATTCAACATGGCTCAAAATTATATAGTGTCTATATAATTTATCATCTACAATTTATTATATAATTGTAGATGATCAATTCCATTGCTGTGTTTAAAAATATCTAGAAAATCCGTTATATTTTTACATTGACAGGTAACATATATGGGAAAGCGTTGCAATGAAGCAAGTGTCTTTTTTCCTCATATCAAAGTACTATCTTTATTGGCATAACCCAGACTGACCAGTGATGAGATTGTTGCATGGCTGACAGCCTAATAGCATCTCTCAGCCTTTCCAATCAAATCTAATCTTGCATATAATGTTTTGCCTTGCACAAATGTGTGTCACAAACACCAGCTCAAACCATTTAGATATAGATTTCCTTGCGCAAACACAGATTGACATAAATGAGGTTGGTCTGGGAAAGAACGTGAGAGGAGAAGGCTAATTGGGTTAGTAGACCTCGTTACCCAAGTATGCTTGTACACTGTATATAAATACACACCGAAATACATTGTGTGCTCTGGCCCAGCTGACCTATTCACATCATCCACTATTTTTAACATGCTAATTTGCCACTGGCCCAATGTACTGGTTTCAGAAGCCCACATCATTAATGATGGAAGGCGTTCCTGCAGTGATCATACTTTCTGTTGGTTTACCTGTAACCTCTTTCGCTCGCTTTCCTACTTCCTCTCGCACAATAGTATACGCACAGTTGACTTATCAGCTCGTAATTCATCACTTTGCAACTTTTGCAATCACACATATTCCACATTTTCCTTTGTGCATTAGCAGCCATTACAATCATCCTGAGACACAATAAATGACCATTGTCCACAGTTATCTTATCAGCAACTATAGTGTTAATTGACTGCCACTTGTTAGCAGAACCTGAGGACTTATCTTCAGGGAATCTTATTTGTGACAAAGTAATAATAATTGAATATACAAATCTTTGAGGGATCAAACGAAGGAGGGGTTGAAATAAGTAGCAATGCTATGTAACCCCTTTAAGATCATTGTTTCACACAAAATGGCCCCCCGGGGTGTGTGACACTGGTCTGAATGGTTTCTTCCGTGGGATTTAACGAGTTAACTGCAGACAAAGGCAGCTGCAAACATGTAGCACAGCAGGGGAGGCCCAGTGGAAACACCAGGCAGTCATATAATCCCTGCTCTGTCTCATCCTGTTTGCTGTGCCTGGCATCATGGCTGACTGACACGTGTGTTCCGTAGGGCTACATGGCTTGCTGGTGAGGAGCCACATGTTCCAGCAGAATCGCATCGCCCCCATATCCTCTTTATTTACTCCAGTCCATGAAAGGGTGTCACACCTTTTTGTTTCAGGCAGGAATAAGAGTAAAGAAAGGGATGAACTTGAGCCTTGCAACAATGCATGTGTCTACCTGGGTGCATGTGAAAAGGCTTAGGGTGTGCAGTAGCAGAACAATGCCCTTCATTGTTTAGTGTTTTCATTATATTCATCAATGGATAGACTAAATTAGAACCTTTCATATTTAAGATTATTAAGCCACTAATTACTAATAATGGCAAAATTAACTTGCACTGTTAATTTAATATTTGTAATTTATATAACTACGATTAGTCACTTTGTATTCTGTTCACAATTGTGTTCACAATTTTAATGTTCTGGTCTCGAAAACAAAAATTATAAAAAAAAAAATTTATGTTTACGTTCCTTTTTAAAACACACACGAAATAATTAGCACTAAATTAGGTTTCCTTTGGATTCATTTGAGGAAAGTAACCTGAAAATATGAAATTAGGTTCATACCACCCTAATAAAAAAATTTAAAGAATAGTAGCATCATGGCATGGCATGCCAAAATAATTTATTATTATTTTTCTATTCACAGTAATTTAAACTTAAAGGTTTTACCAATTTTTGTGTACCTATTTGACAGTGAAGATGTTTCATTCAATGTTCAAATCTGATAAGTGGAGTCCTAACCTTTATTAAAAGCCTAATCTAAGACATGAAGAATAATATGCACTGTAGAAAGTGTTTATTTATCCTAATAAAAATCCCACACTGTGGTGACAGTCTGAACTATTGTCTCCATGGAGAATGCAAGGAAAACCAATTACTTACAATTAATTCATTCATTGGACATTCGTTCTGAGATTTGTACTGCTGATTGGTTTGCCAGTCACTTGCTTTATTAGCTACTATGGGAGCTCTGACTTCCACACTTTCTAATTCTGTTTAAGAAAGAAAGACAAAGTCCATTTAGAGAACCATCCAATATTATTTCATCTCCTGGGTTTATTAGTTTTACATTATTGACTGGTGCTTTGTAATTGTGTCTGATTGCTTTGCAAGAGCCTAATTAAGGTCTTAAATCTGCAATATATTTTTTAAAGGCATGCACTAATTTGAGTAATTTCTAGTGCTAGTTTTTCCATTGTCAGTCAATTGCTTTGGTAATGAAAGGTTGTGCAGGGGATTAACTTTGGGAAAGTATATGATAAGGACACGCATATACACAGTATCTCTATGATAATGCCTACTTTGCCTGCAAAATATGAATGCATCCTTAATACGACATATTATAGCGTCTAGGGACAGGATGAGAGGATGGCTTGGGTGTGCTGTTTATGCAATGTTTTTTTCATTTGTGTAAGAAGCCTTTATTATTGCAGTGAATGAGAGGAGTCAGTGGTATGACATCATTTCCAGATCAGATAACAGGTGGATCAGCTCAAGTATTGGTACATGTAGGTGTAATTTAGTACATATAGTGTTTAATCTATGATAAAAGTAAACCTTATTAAATTCATTATTTATGGGGATACTGTATAATGTATCCAGTCTTCCAGCATTTTTTTATTGCATTGACTCTGTGGCAATGTTGAATCTTATCTTGTTTTGTGTAACAGTAATTAAATCAGTTTGTAAATGGTAAACCAATGCAATGTCAAGATTTGCATTTTTTACAATTCTTTTGTTGTAAAGGCTGAGCAACCTGATATGAGGCAGTGGTAATTAAAACATAATAACAGGTCATGAGGTGAGCTGTGCCCACAGCAGAAAGCTCTTGGAGACAGTGGGACAGAAGGTGCTAGAGCGATCCAATCCATTTTCATTGTCTTACGAGTTAATTTGAAATGCTTGGGTCAATTAAGAAGAGCCTTTTTCTACAGCTTTGTGTAATGCCATATTTATTGATCCACAGAGAGACTTTATGCAGTCGTGTGTAGGATACATTTATGTTTTCCAAACTCCGACGTTGGGAATTCATTAAGTATTGATCGTTGTCGCGATGGTAAAAGCACAAGGTCTGATAGCGGTCCTATCTGAAGGCTGCCCAGCCAGGTAATCAATTCACTTCTTTTCAGAGACTGATGCCCTTTCATTTTGTTATTGTTTGGCTTCAACGTTTACTACTCTATCTCTAGCAGTGCAATGACTTTAAATCAAAGTAAAATAAACGGTGTTGCTTATCTTAATTAGAACTGAGACCTCACTGAAAGAAAAACCTTTGTTTTAGGTGTCATTTAAAAGAGTAGGGGCATTTATATTCTAAGACATCGACCTCTCTATTGTGACATAGCGTGTCATGAGATATCAAATCTTCAGAAGAACAGACTAAGGGACACTCCTGAAAAACAAAAACCTCAGGATATTAACGTGAGTGTGCGTTGCTGGCGTTTTGCCCATCAATAAAGTGCCTGAGTTTGTTGCAGTTGCACAGCCTCTTGGTCTCCTCCACTGAAAGCCCTCTTCTTCCTCTTCCATCCCTCTCTCACTGCTGATTGGCCCCAGCGTTTTCAGCTGCAGCCAATGAGGCTTGGAGAAAGTGTCAGTGTTTTGTCTGGCACTAGGCAGCAGGATTGACTGACAGGTCAGGTCAGGCAAAGTCATCGTCCTGGCTGGCTGCCTGGCTAAAGCTCTGTTTGCATTTAAGAAAGGGGCCAGGGCAAGGCAAGGCCTCTTCACAGGCTACAGTACCCAGTGCACTTTTGGTGTTACCTCAACCCCCTCACCTACTTAGACCGTCAAAGTTTATTGTGACCAAAATATTGCATTAAGCAGCTTGTTGTTCCTGTCTATTCTTTCCACCTATTGCACTGAAGCCATGCCGGAGGGTTGGATGTCCTATGTTCCAGTCTTATCCTCACCCAATCTCATCCAGAGCAAAGCACAGTCTGATCTCCTGTTTGGATCAACCAGTTAACTTTTTTATTCTGTTTTGGTCATAACTCGAGGCAACATTAAATTAGTGTTGATAAGAGTGGACTCGGTGGCTTTGAGACAAAAATAATACTCCGTCCCTAGTGGGCCTTTGGAGAATAAAACAGCGGATATTATCTTCCCCCAGAGCTTAGGCTGCCTGTCGTGCAGACTTGTGGGGAAGATTAACAAGCCGTGTAAAAATAATGTCTGACATTTCACTCCCAAAGCAAATGGTATGCCTCAGAAATGTAGGGAACTACTGATATGTATTTTTCCTGTAGTGTGGAGACAGTTATATGAACGTGCTCTATGTATACATGTACTATACAATCATTTTGCATTGTGTTACGTTTTGATTGCCCCATTAAATACAGTTTTATTATTAGATCTCCTTTGGCTTCTTATGATTTTCTATTAAATAATCTCTCTACTCTCAGAATCTGAATTGGCTGAATCTCCGACGCTTCAGATTACCATGTGGTTTGGTCTGTCTGATTTTCCACCCCTGTCTGGTTTTCGATGGTATATTCCATCCCAGGAGAATTCTTTTTTTTTCCCCAGGTCTCATTTGAACTTTGACCCCAGCCTCCTGCCTCTCAGGATATGAAATGACCCCCTTCCCGGGGCGGAGAGGGGAATTGTTTTGGAACTGTTTCAGCTGAGTCTGTTTAATAGAGGCCACGGCAGATGAGACTCAGAGCCCCGGACAGCCCTTTGTTTGGAATGCTTATTACTCTGCTTATTAAAGCTTGGCTTGGCCACCAGACTGGTCAGCTGACTGCTAGCATTATAAATGAGACAGGCTAGCCACAATGGACTTGAAATAAATACGCTTTATCGGAATCATTACAATTATGTTGCCTCATATTTTGTACCACTCTTTTGCTTCGTTTGTTCTCGTGTCTAGTGCTTCATTTCTTATCATGATTATATATGTAAAACAATACTTAAATTTACACTTAGCCCCTTGAAGAAAATAACTATTTTGTACAGCTTTCATGTCTGAGACAGACAGACAGTTGATCGTTTGCATTTTTTTGTCATTACCAAAAGACAGCAAGCCTGGCATATGCTTAGTGGTTTTGATTTAATGCTAAATTATGTGATGAAAACCCAACTAAAAGAGGTTTTTGGGGCATAAATTAAATGTTCTCCCTGGTGGTGCCTTGCTCTGTGTGAGTCAGAGGTCTGCGTCATATACTTGAGTTATTGCTGTGAACCGCCTGACTCCTGTTGGCTCCTACTGTATGAAAAACCTTCTGGCTAACCTAAGGGAGACAAACAGTTCGGTAAAACTTTATCAACTGATGCTGATATATAAAACAGTCGTACTATTTTTGTGTGGCTCTTTAGGTTCAGATGGAAAAGGGTTCTTTCCACCTGGAAGTTTTCTGTAAGGGAAGAGCTCTAACTTCATTTGATGAAGGGTGAAGGAGTTTGTCGTGTCTGATGTAGCCGATACTAACTAAAATAATTATATTAGCATATAGACTGCATTGCTTAGTCAAATAAGCACTGCTAATTCAAAAATAATTATGTAGGTTGATTGCAGTTCACCAGTATTTTGGTTAGCCAAAAATGTTAATGCAAATATGTATGGCTTTCATTTGTTTACCTTCAAAAAAATAATCTGCTATATGAACAACCAACACAGCCCTCAAATTGACTTTAGATGGCTTCTAGTATTTCTGTCTGACACCATATTAGCCCTGGCTACCTCGAGATGATGGGCAGCCTGCCAGACAAGAGTTGCCATGACTCCTAATGCCACCCCTCTGAACCCCCTTCCTCCTAGAAGGTGCCGAATTGGGACAGACAGGGCTATGGTTTTGATTTAGACAAAAGATGTCTTCACAATGTCAGCAGAATGCTTTTTGGGAATGTTATGGCTTTCTAGTAGGAAATTGTGTGACCTTTACAGCTCAGGTTTTGTAATGCTGCCAATGGAGAGAACGAGACAGAGAAGGGAAAAGGGGGAACTTGGAATGCGATGCAGGCAAATGGTTTCTATTCTGTTTTCCTTTCATTCTTGAGTTTGCTCAGAAAATGGCGGATGGTGCAGCCCTGAACTGAACCCGACTTGCCATGGCGCTGCTCGGAAACATAGGTCAATCTTTTCATTAACACTTTCCATTGTGTGGCACCCATATTTCAACTTGTCTTTGTTATTGTTGTTGAAATAAATTATGATTCTTCTGTAAAATAGGTGGGTCTAATATCCCCCTACTAAGATATATAACTGTGTTAAACAAGTGTTAAGAATGTGGTTAGTCACACTGGTATTGCTCCATGCCTGACTTTGTCGCACTGCGGCCGGGGGAATATTCCGCTGTTTGGGACGCTCTGCTATTGGCACAACTAATTGTAGCAGACCGTGGCATGCTCCATTACACTGGTATCTCTCTCAGTCCGGCAGGTTCACTCAGCTCCTTGCCACGGCTAGCTAAGTGCTGTCTGGGTTAAGTTGGGCAAACATGTCGCCACAGCCACAGGGCTGCTGGCCAGGATGACTGGCATGTAGATCTACTTTTCAATAAATTATCATCCTGTATCGCTATGCTAATTTTATGTCTGGAGGTCGCTGAGGTAAATTATGTTTTTAAACTTACCACAGCAGCTTCAGGCGGTATTTTTGTATTTGCATTAGTTAATGCTAAATATACAAACCGGATAAATTCAAAACTAAAACTGGGACTTTGTATGTCCTGCTAAGAAAAGTATCTTCTGTTTTCAGAGAGGGGTACTGTACAGAAAAATGGAGGACACAATCCACTGAATCAAACTATTGCAAAATGTAAGTTATGAACATACTATACATATTCTTATTTACAATTCTATATTGCTTGAATGTATTTTTAAATGTCTTGCCTTTCCTTTCTTTTGTGATTCACACAAAAAAGCTAAATTCCTACTGTAACAATGGATTGTGTTTGCAACTTTGATTATGGCCTTCTTGGTCTTGTCATATGGACTCAGACACTCCACAATACATTTTCCCCAAGGAAGGGTTGCCCTGTAACTGAGATTGTTGTTTATACTGAAATTTGTATCGAGCACTTATTTTGCTGATTATTTGAGGAATTTGTATTTATCTGTAGATTGGCCATATACAAGGTCATATTAAAAGGCGTACAATTCCATCTGTGATCGGTTATTACGTTGTTTTCATACTTTGGCCTTATAACCACCTGGCATAAACCCGTAGATCCGATCTTGTGGCAAATCTGTCAGCACAAGCTCGCCTCTGTGGGTCTCTGTCACTGTGGTGTGAACAACGTCTTTCGCCTGCTACTCTTTTGTCTCTCTTGGGACTAGGGCGGTAGCAGTGCCACAGCTATTGCTTGATAATAACAGAAATACTTGGTGTTGACCAGCATGACGGTCAGTCGCCATGTCTCAGCTTGACCTCAGATCAGACAAGAAGCTGTTTGGCCTGGAAGGGGAAATGACTCATTTCATATCAAATGAGCGAGATCCACCCAAGTAGAAAGCTCACTAAGCCTACAGCAGGAAACGTACCGGGATCACACGAGAAGAAGAGCCTTGGTGAATATGTGTGCATCCGGGTTGAGGTAGTAGGTTGTATGGTTTAGAATTACACCCTGGGAGTTAACTGTACAACCTTCTAGCTTTCCTTGGAGCACACTCAAGACATCACAAAAGGATCATCGTCTCGCTAGTGTCTGTTCAGTCATTTGTAGCCTGTTTTAGAAGAGTGTGACACTGCCGTCTGAACATTAATGAAGTTAGAAAGTGCACAGTGGGATATCACTTTTGGGTGCTTTCATGTAGACTGGTGGTGCAATCATCAGTGACAATAGCTTTTGTTTGCCACAACGAGGGGCAGCATGCCTACGAGGGCTCAAAGCATTTCGTTTGTGTTGTTTGATGCGTGGTGTATTTTGAAAGGTTTATGCCACCCTCTACCTGTGCAGGGATATACCACTAGTATGCAGACAAGAGAACTATTAGGCTGTGTGCCGTTTACCTCAGCTTGAGCTCAAAGTGAGGACGTTTCCTTGGTTTTCTTTCTTTGTGCAAAATAATCTTTATTTGGGGGCAGCTGTTTTGTTGTCTGTGAATAGATTCACAGGCTTTGTTAAATGAATCAACAAATAGTATAATTTAGAGATTCTACTGTTATTGGATCTAGCAACCTGTGGGAAATAAAAAATATAAGATACAGGTAGAATGTTGTGCAATATATCGGGTTTCAAGGTAAAAGAGAACGTTCTGACTAATCGTGTGTTGGAAGCCATTTAACACTGTGGTAGATTTCCTTGTCAAAGTCCTGAGCCTCCTCCAAGGCTTGCTGCGTGTGTAGCCTTGACGTAATGTGAAACAGTCTCTCACAAGTTCTGAACTACGGCCAAACTTTGTGATGCACAGATGGTTGGGCATAAACATAAAGTATGAAATGTAATAATCATAATAAATCTGAGGTTCTCTGCTGAACAGATGCATTAGTCCAACACCTGGCCCTCAGTTTTACAGTGTATCCATTTGCACTGTTGGAAATTGTTTTCAGGTCCACTCAGGTTAACTGCGTTTCTCTAGGGTTTAGAAGGCTGATGATCCCACCTAGCCTTTAACTGCTTCAACAGGCCTCTGTAATGTTTCCACTGTTCAACATGGGAAATTATAATTTTTTGGGTGAGTTTCCTGCCTTGTTCATGATGTATATATGCTGGCATCTTACATAGAGAGCCATGGGGTCCACTGGTCTGTTTCTCAGGTTGAAACCTGCCCCAGCAGCGAGGCTGAAGTCTCTATTTACAACAAGCTGTCCAGTAAGCTAATGGGCTCTGACTCCTATGTCTGGCACTTTGCCACCGCTTGTTAAAGGAGTCCAGATCACCACAAAGGATAAAAATGGCCTGGCAGGTTAGCTCGATAGCTAACCTTGTGTTTTACTTTTGGTGCCAAACTTTATTTGAAATAAGTTAGAGAATGGGTGTGTAATTGATGTCGTTTTCTTCCCAACACTGCTTCAGTGTTTTTGCTGGTCGACGAATGACAACTCTCATACTGCTGAGGCCAGGGCTCAGCAGGCCACCATTCTGCGGTCTGTGCCATTTATCACACTGTAGGTTCAAGGTTCAAGTTGCCGAATGGGAGTCTCTTTTTACATTGCAAGGAACCGTCATGCTTTCAGCCAAACTGACACACCTAGTGTGTTACCGTGTGCTGCATTCAATTTAGATCTTTACTCACTCTTAAGAAAGTGCTGACATTTCCATTAGTCAAGTGCTGTGTGTGCAGTGTATTCACAACAAAGAGAGACCGTTTCACATGCTGGAAAACCAACAGCCAAGAGCAGTCCGGTAAACATGGCATGCAGAGTAGTTTGTGCCCAGTGGCCTTTCATCCCCACTCAGCCCGTGGGCCCACTTTGACAGGTCCTGCCAGGAGACATCTGGTTGCTAGGAGCGTCCTTCACACCCACGGCCCTGCAGCAGCCATACCTCAGCACAGCCCCAGAGAGCCTCTCAGCTGGCGCGGCCTCTTATCAATGCCGGCCATTTACTGAAAGGGACTTAGCAGCTATCAATTAGGGCCAAACAAACCCAGAGTGATATTAATGGGCCTTCAATGGAGGAGTGTGAGAGGCCTCTCCATTGAGGCTCAATGGCCCCCCTCAGCCTGCACACAATGCCAACAGGTTGACAGTGTGTTTAGCCTGATCCTGCTAAAACCTTGGAAACCTGAGCCAGCCTTTTATCTGCTGCCTCGGAACGCTACAGTGGGACTGGGACCTTCACCAACCATCACTAGAGGTCACACCACTTACCCTGGCTCACTGGAGAGTCACATATACCCACAATGCTTGTTCACAGAGATAGTTTGAATTCCACAGGGAAGACCATCTAATGACACGCTTTGTATGGTTAAGCAATGGATAAGGAAATGACTAGTTAAGTTGTGTGCAGTCCTGTTGTCTGTCTACTCTTGTATATAGTATACAGTTCAGTAGAAAGCCATGTCAATATTGTCTTGGCCTGGCTCTCAGGGCCATGACCAATTATGGAGACAAACATAAATTATGTGAAAAAAGGTTAATTTAATAACTCCAACAAAAGTGTAGCAAAATTGTAAGGAACAGTTTAAATGTCAGTTGGCAGAATCAGTGGCGTAGGTGAATGTGAATTAACCCAAAAGGGCAAAGTAACAGCCACGCATGGCATGAGGAATAGAGTGTTTGTAGGCTTGGAGCAGGGTTCTCATATAGCACTGGGAACGAGAAGCACTGGTGTTCCCAGTTGACCTGACGAGACTCCGCCCACCAACTACCTGCAACACAGGACAACACACCCATACCCCTGACACACAACAGGAGGGTAGTCACAATAGGAAAATCCATAGAGATGACAGTCAATAGTTTGAGCGTAACCCTTTCATACAACCAAAATAGCTCAACCAAAATCAGCTCTTTCCAATCCTACAGAACAGGTCTTAGGTACTTACAGTTAGTGAATTGAACACCATTTGAAAGGCAGGTGTGTGTGAGAGGTACTTATGCAGAGAATTGGATGAACAATGCATATCCAAAAGGCCACCAAAAGAGATTAAGCTGTAATCCTTTTTTGTCGTGTGGTGAGAGTGAGTTTCTTTCTGTGGGACAGGGTTAGAGTTAGTACCTACACATTAAATGGGATGCAACTGACAGTTTAATTACAGCCATCTCCAGAACAGTCAATGCATTGTTCCAAGTAGCCTAGGCCTAGGCAAGCAAAGCCTGAATGCATTGTTCTGTGAAATGCCTGTTTAAAGAAACAGATATTTATCAATTATTGCATTGGTAATGTTGGAAATTGTGTAATTTTATTATTATTTTTTTTATCTGCGCCCACATCCTCTTGGTTCCATCCTGTCCCTGAGTTCCAAACAGCATTGGGGAACAGGATTGCCAGGCTGCACCAATGCCAAAGTTTATTTTAAGAGCAGCGTTTTCCCCGTCTCTCCTCACCCCTGAACCCCAATGGCTCCTCCAGATGTGTCGGGGCGAGCGTGGCCGCAGAGAATCCTGCTGCCTCAGCACTCCTCCGTCCAGCTGGCTCAACAGCGCAGCTAAAAGTCATTGGTTCCAGCTGGGCTTCCATTTATGGGATGGTTGTACAAATAAATGATGGGATTAGATAGGGGAGAATAGGGGCGCTGGTTTTGTTTTCACTGCACCGACGGCCCCCGGAACAGGACACACTGCAAAGACTCCTTCAGCCATAAGCTCCAGTAGAAGGAAAAAAAAAGAAAGGTTGACTTCATTAGATACGCTCTTCTTCCCTGAGATGGAGCACACTGAGTGTTTCTCTGTGTGTCTGGTCATCACGTCCCGATTCAATGCCCTGAAACCAAATTCAGCTCAGGGCAACACAGGCAATTGTTTGATACGGAAATGCATTTGATGCCTTTTGATAATCCATTTCTTGCTTCGTCTTGTTTCGATTTTTTATGTGCCATAAGGAAGGACATTTATGTTTATCATATTCTCTGTTTCAAAAAAAGAAGCCAAAACCCAGACCAGCTTTGTTTACGTTTCAGTACAGCCTCTCCATGTAGTGTTTTATTTTCTAAATCATGTCTTGTCTGTGGTCATGAGATTCCTGATCCTTCTTGGTGATGAACTGAAGTAGAAACCTTCTCTAGCTGATTTTCTCTGTTAGCTTGGCCCACATCTGTCGTCATTGACCCACGCGGGCCTCAGTAACCACCAGTCTGGAACAGGACATAGGCCTTCTCTCAGTAACCACCAGTCTGGAACAGGACATAGGCCTTCTCTCACCAAACTAGGATGTTGTGGCACCCAGAAAAACCACGCTGCTCTACAGAGCACACGAGATTGGGAGGCCTGGCCGCTGGTTCTCCCCAAGGCTAGATATTCCTTAATGTGATCCGTTTAATGGCAAATGAATAACCATAACGCAGCCATGGCAGACGGGGCTGTCATTGATCTGTCTGGAGTCAGGGCCTCTCTGCCTGCTGCGTCAGCCACTCTCCCCCATCGATACGCCCCTGCCCCTTGACCCCTGGGACCGATCAATGCCATTGATTGGCGAAGGGCAGGGGCAAGGGCAGGGTCCACTGTCTGGTCCGTCAGCTAGTGTGACAAGACATGATCGTCATTTATGTCCCGCTGGCCGGCTGGCTGGCTGACTGGCTGACTGACTGGCTGGCCGGCCGGATGGCCGGATGGCTAGCTGGCTGCATGGCGAGGCGCTGAGCGTCCCCGGGCCCGCCCCTCCTCCTCCACTGCTGGAGCGCTCTGACATCAGTCCTTTGTTAGGATACCTGTCTGAGAATGGTCTGGTGTGGTTGATACCGATACGGGGCTCTCTGCACCTGCTTGAATGCAGCTCCAGTGTTAAATGGATGATTTTATAGCACATATAGGGCAAATCGGGTCGGCGTGCTCATTGTGTACTTCAGGGAAGCCCGTCTTTTATAGATTGTCTGGAGGACAACAGTCTGTGTGGTGCAGCAGGTTTTGGTGTGACTCATAGCTGTTCAATCATAATTTCCCTTAATGAGCGCTCTTAGCGTTGCCAAGTGCACTAAAGCTAGTGAATTTCACTGACTACAATTGATGTGCATCTAGCTGTAAAAGGCATTTGAGGTAGGCATCTATCGTGTAGGCTTGAAGTAGAGAGGAAGGGAGGAACGGTTCAGCTTGTTTCGTCTAGTCCTATATATTGCGTCAAACGGTAGCTCTGCTCGGATTGGAGCATCTCCAGGAGAACAGTGCAGTGCAGTTTGTGTATGTATGTGTGCGTGAGCGCGCATGCGTGTGTGTGTGTGTGTGTGCGCGCGTGCGTGTTGGCAATGGGAGGCGGGGCGCGGCAGCCAGCTCCAGACGCTGCAGTGACACGGCTGTAATGGATCTGATTGATCACCAGCTCTACGCTGGAGCCCCCACCTCCCCGTCGGCCTCGCTGGCTCTCCTACACCACAACATGTCTCCCGCCCCCACCGTCCCCAGCCTTATCTCGCCAGCCCAACCTTCCTCCATAGACTTCAACCTGCTCGCGCTGTTGACTTTGGCCGAAGGCGCCGAACGACGTTAACTCTGTCGGTCTCCGTGTTGTTTTAAGGAGGAGAAGCCTGTTCTCTTTGGCAGGCCCGAAGAGGGGCATATTTTATGCAAAAGCAACCCCTCTGCACTGCCGCAGAGCAGAGACCAGGGGTTCACCATTTGAATTAAAGGCCGTAATCAATCAATGATAACACTCGCAGACCTTTCTCCCCCGCCCCCCTGCTTCTTTGCACAGGGTCACAACCCTAATCCATCCATGGTGTTGAAGGTGATAGGTCGGGAGCTCGGAGATTAGGACGAGCCTTCAAGGGCAGATTACATTCAGATAGGTTGGGGGTGGTGGATGTGGGTTTGGAGACTGGAGGGGGTTGTCGTTTCCCTTAGTTTTTCTCATGACTTTCCTCCTCTCGGTGTCCTCAGCATAATTGAGTCTTCCACCCCCCACGCCACCCACTGACATATAGTATAGCATACAAAATGAACAACAGCATTGTGGCTTGGAAAAAATGTTCCATCACTAATTCCCATCAAGGGGGCAGTGGAGTTTGAACACTGTTCATGAAAAGACTGGTGTGTGTGTGTGTGTCGGTGTGTTTGTCTGTGTGTGTGTGTGTGTGTGTAGACCTGATCAGCATTCCACTGGCGGTCTACAGTATGACAGTGGGTTTGTTAAAGGCCCCTCTATATTAACTGCAGCAAAGTAGTGTTTATGAGGTGTCGAATCTTACGGGATCCGCTGGAAGACAAACATTTTTCAATTAGCTCCTATTTTAGGAATGGATTTGTCGTCTAATTCAATCCAAAAAAGATTGTCCTTCATATTGCTATACGCTGCTAGAAAAGTTGCCGTGAAAATACTTGCTCAGCCGTAACTGGGTGATACCCTTGAATGACTTCAAAGCATCAGTCACAATGTTGTGACAACGACGGTGTCTGTGTTCAAGGTTGGTCTTGCATCCTGGGCGGCTGGCTGTGTCGGTTTGATCTGCTGTGCTGCTGTTCTGTGGTCTGTCGGCCTGTCTGTGGGTTGGACTGTCTGTCCGTCTGTGTTTGTAAACATGTCAGTCTGTGTTTCTGTCTGTTGGTGTGTTTGTAGTAATGCCTCTTTGTTGCCGGGTGGTGGCTTGGTTTTTTGTTGTCGTCTGTGTTCTATCTGGTCTGTCTGTGTGTCGTCTGTCCAGTCTGGAATGTGTGTGTGTGTGTGTGTGTGTGTGTGTGTGTGTGCGTGTGCGCGCCCCCGCCTCCCGTGTTGTGTCGACAGCCATGTCTGTTGGTGTGTTCCCTGTGTTTCTGAGAGGCAGTGTCGCGTGACAGTCTCCCTGCGTGTTGGGAAGCAGCACGAGCGCCATAGCGCATCCTCCGCCCCGGCCAAGCAGCCAGTCGCAGTGTGTCTGTGTGCGAGAAAGAATTGATCAGCACATGGAGGGAACGTGTGCACCGGCAAACGCTGGATGGAGGGGGGGAGAGAGAGAAAGAGAGAGGGAGAGAGAGAGAGAAAGAGAGAGGTGGGGTGGGTGTTAAGAGTCAAGATAAAACAAAGGTATGAATGAGGTAGACAGAGAGACAGAGAAAGAGAGGAGGCTGGAGAGAATGCATAGAAGAAAGAAAGGGGGGGGCCTTAGTGGAGCTCACAAAGCTGGCGATAGTGATGCCTATTCCTGTGTTCAGGAACAGTGTGGAGCGGTGTGCAAAACGGATGCAGGAGGGAGTGAAGGGGGGGTGGGGGGGGGGCACAGGCTGCCCCCTGCCCCCTCTCCCCCGATGGGAAGTGTTCTACAATGCAGCCGTCAGATGTACAGGAAGGGTTTTTGCCAGAGTCCAGTTAATTAACCACATCAGTTTCTTAATGTGATCAATTTTAATTAAGCTGAATTTTAATCGGGTGCAGTAACAGGGGGTAGTGTTGATAGTGAGAGCGGGCATAACGACAAGGGAAACATAAGGATGACCATGTTGACGTGTGTGTGTGTGTGTGTGTGTGTGCGTGTGCGTCTGTGTGTGTGTGTGTGTGTGTGTGTGTGTGTGGGAGGGCGTGTGCCGTCATGCACGTGTTTGTGTACTCGCGTTGGGAAGCCGCGGTCTCCCTCACTTCAGATTTGTGGATGTCTAATTAATATGGATGGAGCATTAAGCCTTTTGGACTCCGGCGCCTCTCATTTCATGACTATTAATGATTTTAATGAACTGGGCTAATAAGGCCGTTTTTCTCGGCTGCGCTCTGGAAGGGCTGTCCGACACACGCCAGGGTCGGGAGGATGGGCTCCCTGGCCTTCACATGGGAAATTAAAACAGCACTCACTAAGTCATTAACTCGACATTGTCCACGGGTCTGGAGTGAATGTACCTTCTGTTTTTAGAGGCGGATTTGAACTATGCATTATTCACACACGTGGCAGTCCAGGGCATGGGGAAAATCTGTTGCTGAGTGTAGAGTATAACAGGAGTAAAGCAATAACTGCGCATCTGTTTTATGCATGAGTAATCGTTGGAACGTTCAATGGAGTACGCATACAATTATATAAACGATCGTATACAAACAAACAAACTCACGTACAGTGTATATTGATATGTGTGCGTTTATATTATATTTTTACCTGACATCCCCTCACTTCTCTGATTGATACGCTCTGATGCCTTTTCACTGAAGACACCCAATGCTTTAGAAACTGCGTCACTGCGCCAACACATAACTTCCATGGAAATATACTTTTCTACTCGCATTCTTGCTGCATGAATCCTACCTACGTACTTAAACTCACAATGTACCAAATGTTCCCAACCCAAACCAATGTCTACCTATACAGTGTAGTAGGTCTGATTTCATGAATGGCAGCATTGTTGATGATATCAAGGCCAGTGTCCCTGGAACCATTTTGAATAGCAGCGTGTTAGGGATAGGATTGTTATGAATTGCACTTTATTACATTAGGCTACCTCCAGAGCAAGCACCATAGTGTCAAATAAGCTGAATAGGACTGGGTTTCTACACTGAGGTAGCCTTGGTTTGAGAGAGAAAAATGGATTAACTTTGACAATACGTCAACTGGCTTTGGTCAAAACAATGTGTTGAAGGGCTAAGTATTAAAAAAGTGTTTTTTCGAACATGTTCTACATGGAACTCATCCCGTTTGGTTCCCTGCTCGTGGCGAGCGCCGAGGGGGGGGGGGTGTTCACACGTGGACACGCAGACACGCACGGCTCTTTAAGACAGGCCATGGTTATTTCCTAGTGGCACACATTAACAGCCCCGAGAGCCAAGGGCCCAACCCACCAATCACGGCGTGGTCTCGGCTGAGCGGTAATGGAAGGAGACCGCGGCACACTCATCCTTGACTTCATCCTCCTCCTCCTCCTCCGTCTTCCTCCCAAGATCCTCCCCTCTCACTCCGTCTGCATGGTAATAGCTTTACAGAGTTGCTGGCCTTGTCTGGAAATTTACAGCCCAATGTCTCCATCTGTTATTCGGTGAATGCCCGCTGTTTAAGCGGTTTCGGCTACTTGTGCTCACTGCTTTGTATTGGAAGAGCGCCATTAGAATTCATGAAGGTATTTACATGCATTCGCATGCCAGCCCAATGTACTGTGTAGTATTTATATCACACATTGCATATGCCAGAAGTGATAGCATTCTGCATCCCGTCGAGCGACTGGCTGGCTCCACTGTAAGCCATGGCCGGGGCTTAGTCCTCAGCAGAACATCCTGTGAGTGGCATGACGAACAGCCAATAGGGGGCACTCCTTCCTGTCACCCACCGTCAGCATCCTGAGAGTCCTCTGCAAGACAAATCGCTGCTCAATGAGCCGTGGCATGATGAAGCAACAATTTGAAACCCAGTTTGAAGTCTAGGTTGAACCCAACTCAAACCAACTGCTCTGCATGGTATAAATACAGTATGTTTTATTAAGTGACCAGATACATATTGAGTAAGAAAGTAAATGTGTCTTCGATTTGAGCTCCAACCAAGTTCTTTATTATAATTTAAATGAGAAGAAAAGTGATATTCTGATGGACTTCCAAAAAGAAATTGTATTGTATTTTGTATTAGAACTTTATTATAAAAAATAACAATTTAAGCAATTTAACTGTCGCTAAACACCACGTTTATCTTCTCAAAATACATTGTTGAAAATAATAATGCTTTTATATTTTACATCTAACGTATCATGTATAATACAACCTCTTCATGTGAATTTCGGCTTCACCATTGTGACAAATAACTGAGACAATCCTTTCCTAAATGGAGATAAACAAGGCATGTTTACTGACATTTACCGGAAGGTTCCTCTGCGTTCTGAGTAGCGGGACCTGTCCCTCGGACCTTTAGTGCTAATGTGATGCTTGCCTCTCGATGGGTGAGGAAGCTAACTAATGGGGTGGTGGTGGGCTATACAGCCACATCTATTTCAGGCCGAAACAATCTCATTTGTCCTCGTGACCTAACAGCAATGGCAGCTAGATAACTTTAGCAGACAGCTTTGTGAGAGAGGATATACGGTGCCTAACGCGCGCAGTGCATCACCGCAGAAGAGGGCTGTTTGTTCTCGCCATCCACACATAAATATTTCATACAGCCATTATTGGTTCCCTCACTGACAAACTAATTTTTTCTGTCGCCATTAGAGCCTTATTGCCTTTTTTAATTAACCAAGTTTGTTAATTAGGTACGGAGCGACAGCACGCCTGCAAACAGGCTGCTGGGGTAATCAAGTACAGACTCTGTTTCATCCCAGCAAACAAATATGACAGGGGGGATGGAAAGCATGCCGGTCTCAGAGCCACTGTGGTGGTCTCAGAGCCACTGTGGTGGGCTGGGGTTTGTAGTCTTGTGGTCTGGGTTTTGTTGTTGTTGTTGTTGCTTTTGGCAAATGAAGGTTGGAAAAGCGGCTGCTTACTATACAGCACTTAGCATGGTTACTAAGTCGGTCGTCGATGCTGCGAGCGTGTGTGTGTGTGTGTGTGTGTGTGTGTGTGTGTGTGTGTGTGTGTGTGTGTGTGTGTGTGTGTGTGTGTGTGTGTGCGTGCGTGCGTGTGTGGAGCTGCTGTGTGTCGGGGCTCTGGGTTGTTGCAGTCCGAGGTGTTGTTGCCCAAACATTAGTCTCACCTCGCTTAGACATCACAGAGTGGCTCGCGGCGGGGACGTGCCCTGCACAGCAACGAGCCGCCGTCACAAATGGAAGGACAGACCCTATCCATTTCAACAAGATGTTTTGTGCGCTTGCATCTTTAAGCAGGGTAATTCACAGTGCACACGTCAATACATCATAGGCCCTCTAAATTGAGCTTTGAAACACAAAGGGAAGGGCAAACAAGATGGACACAGAAATCAATCTCCCGCCTGATAACGCAGAGCGAAAGCACATGCTGCCACTCTCGCCATCGACAAGGAGTCCGCGAACGCCAGTATCTGTCCATCTGTCTGTGAAGTCCTCCTCCGAAAAAAAAAAAACAATTGTTTTCTCAGAGGCGGCGTGCAGAAGGCACGGGGCTGACACAGATAAGCCTACTTAGTCATGGCTGGGCTTGGAAAATCTCGGAGATGAATTGCGGCACCTAAATTGAAAGGGGAGAGCAGCAAACATAATCGATCGGGATGTTTAGGGGAAAGTAGGCGCGGAAAGTGCTCGACGGGAACGTGAAGACGTTAAGCCAGTCACACCCACCCGGAGCCGCCCCAGCGCCACACGGACTGAGAATTCAGAGACGGCTGAGGCGGGAGAACACCAAAGTTACAGCTGTTATTTTGTGTGTGTGTTTTTCCGTGGCGGATGACATGGATGGAAGCCACACTGGGAGGTGGGCACGAGGACCTTGCTGCTGCGCGGACGGGCCCTCCCGGCGTGCCTCTGTGCCGCTATCGATCGCCACCACATTAAGTCCGCACTGGGGGACTGCACCAGACCTGCAGCGCGCCCCCACCATCCACTCAACGGGAAGGAGACGGACCTTTTCACCAGAAAGCTCTCAGGCTGTTTTTCTTTTACCCTCCAACAATAAGTGGTCTCCAAGACTCTCAGCTCGATGATACCTTATATGAGTCTGTGCGCTATCACAACATCCCAACGAGCGGGGAACGTACGCTGTCGTGTGATACCATGAGTTAGCCCTGCCTGCCAGGCTGTGTGTGTGTGTGTGTGTGTGTGTGTGTGTGTGTGTGTGTGTGTGTATGTGTGTGTGTGTGTGTGTGTGTGTGTGTGTGTGTGTGTGTGTGTG
>JAVQIZ010107745.1:0-10713 GCA_036023535.2 Galaxias brevipinnis
TATATATATATATATATATATATATATATATATATATATAATCTGGTCTGTACAGGTTATTTTGTCTTCTCAAGATGTAACAATAAAACATGTTTTTCTGACCATAACATTGTTATGGCATGCTATTCATTCAGACGGGAAAATAAAGCATTCTTTTATGGACAATGATCAAAGCTATGTTCAAATGTGTAATTCTTACATTAATATCCACACTTTCTCCATCTGAAATCAAGAATAATTAAGGGTTAACGTTTTGTTCAGTAGTTAGGAACTGCAGTAAAGAGAATACAGCATAACACGCAAATTTAAATCTTCATCTCTGTGTTAAAATTAGATACAGCTACTACATACATTTTCCCCCAGTATGAACTAATTCTTTCTACTGCCCAAATCTCTTCCCCAGCAACAGCAAAAAGGACAAAATCCAAGTTTAAATTGCCGGAAAAGACAGAGCCTTCCCTTGCCACTATGTCATTCAATGCGATGACAAGAGGCACTCTTGTTTAATGTACAATTACTGAGAGCATTTGTTTGATTGGATAGTAATCCCCTATTGTCAGAGTAAAGGCCTTTCAGTTATTTTTAGACCTATTTGGGAATAGAAGTGGCATGATGTTGACAGATCTATTTTGACAAAGATTTTAAGACGTCAAACAAGCGTAATTGTGCTAAAGTCTGGCTGTTGTTGTTGTTTGATTGTTTGTTTGTTGACGGGTAAATGGCAAACCATAACTGATTTAGTATATCAGTAACTGGCTAAGAATCCAGCAACAATTGTATACAGAATTATATCAGCTTAGTCTATCACTGCTAGAGTTTGCATATCTAAATCAATAAGAAATGACTTTAGAAATCATAGAGCAAACATTCCAATGAAAGATGTGTAACATTACACATGTACATGAACATAAAAATCCTCCTATAGTTGGAACAGTTGGCAAATCCTTCTTAAAATTGCATAGTAATATCACAATCAGGGGCCAAATGCTAAGCAGTGTTAAAGGGTATATGCCATTGAAATGGCTCACAGAGGTCACTGCTCTGACCTCGTTGGCTGAGTGAGGGGGCTGGGGGTATGGATGTAGTAAAGCTGGAACGGGGGCTCTGGGGATCAGTGGTCCACAGGTGTTTGGATGGGGAAGGTGGGGAAGATTCGGATGGGAGGGCTGACTGACCTGCTCTGTGAGGCGCTTCGTTCGCAGGAAAAAGCCCAGCAGGCAGCCTATGACGACAGCCAGCACAGACAAGATGAGCAGTCCGTTCTGCTTGCATACATTCTTCACCCTCAGCCACACCGCATCCAGAGCCACAGCCATCACGAATCCTCTGTCCGGTCCGTATCAGCAACCCATAAATAAGCACAGCCCAAATCCAAAAGGGTCAACGAGAGAATAGGCAAAGAGTGAGATAAATGGGATGTAAAGATCAAAACACGGAACGGACAGGAGGCAATGTGAGATATCCACGTACGCTCCACGTTTAAAGCACTTTGGGGCTGAGTATCCCTGTCTGGTTGTTTTGCGGCGGTGAACTGCACTGAACTAAGCAGATCATCCCACTTTCCAGGCATCCCCTCCCAGCCCGCTCCACCCAGCAGGGACCCAGCCCTGCCCATCATTCCCTGGCCCACCACCAGGGGGCTGGGACAGCTGGCCGCCATGTCCTTGGGGTTAACATCACATCACAGATCCTGTTAGAGTGGCACTGTATTAAAAGGTGCAGGAGCTGCTGGATTAAAGATCCGTGAACAATATTGGACAAAGGTTAACCAGTCATTCTAAAGAGAGGGGCCTACCTCTGATGCACCTAGTCTCTTTAGCAGCCAAGAGACGATTTGGTTCGCAATACTGTGCATTCTCTTATCTTTTGCAAAACATTTTCTGAAACAAAATTCTTGCTTCTGAAATGGGTCATGGGCAATACAGGCACCATTTCATTGGGAGTAACTTTATGGAAACATGACTACAACCCGAGACATCTCTCCCAAAATAGTATTTGTAGTCTTTTTGATTCAGCCCATTTTTCAAGGTCATACAAAATCTTACATGCAAATAATGAGGTGCTTAGCAAAAATAAATTACATTTGACATCATCTTCCCCTCTAAATGTCCACATCCAATCAAGATGGCTAGCAGCAGCTTATGTTGTTTTTTTCAACCAAATATGGTTTCTGACGACACTTGATGTTTGTCCAAAAATGATTTATCCAGTAATCTCATGCGACTACTACCAGGAGTTCTGACGACACAGTATACGTCAAATGAAATAAATTCATCTCTAAAATAAAATACACTCTAATTTTACATACAGTAAGCCATTAGACGATATACTGCAAATATACACAAAAAATACACACAAAGTTAGTGGACAGATAAGCTTATTTTGTTTTACTAAATTGTGAAGACATATCTATCAGTATACAGCCCTATATTTGTTTAGGACGGTCTGACAGAGAGCTTAGAGCTGTGTGTTTGCCAGCCCACCAACTACGCACGGGCACTGACTGCTCAAAGATACACGCAGTGTATTAGTTCAAGTTAAGCCTCGAAATGGTTATGCCTGCATGGTATTTTTTTTACGCAGAGAAAAGCTATAATCTTTCGCTGACCCAAAACTTGTGTGATTCAGGTCGCTTTGTCCTCCAAAAGACATCGTGACGAGACTTCAGTTGGTCAGGTGATTCCGACATGCAATTGTCTCTTTTACCTCCGCCATGCTCGAGTTTGATCTGGATTTTAAAGTCCTCAATGAAACCAACTGTTTTAGGAGAATTCTCAGGACAATATTTTAAACTAACATTGAAACAATTAAAGTTCATACGATCATGCATGGAACAAAAAAAAGCTACATGGATAGAATAAGCGAAATACACAATTGAGATACTGCAACAGGCAACATTTATAGAGAAACATGAGGAGAGATAAAAGAGATGGGGAGAGAGTGACAAAGAAAATGAAAACGGGGTATGATGAGGTAGACAGAGAGATTAGAGTATTTGATATAATTGTTTCCCGTAAAAACTGAAAAATATAACATTATTTGTAAGCATGGATTTGGCTGTGAGTCATGTGCCTCACTTAGGCAGAGTAATCCAGTGAGCATGCAACTGTAGCGTAGAATAGTTCACCAGCACCAATCCAACAGCAGACAGCACACAAACCAGGACACCAAGTACATCCTCCTTATAATCTCTTGTACTTTATACTGGAAAAATCATGAATGAACTACAGTAAAGCTCTACTGTGTATCCTCAGCCATGCCAAGGCAGAATAGTTGCATTTGTGAAAGCATGTGTGTGTGTGTGTGTGTGTGTGTGTTTGTGTGTGTGTGCATGCCTGCTCGTGCTGAGATCACATGCTTCCATTCCAGACTCCATGGTCGCTAATCCCGGCCTTTTGCCAATATTTCCCTCTATCTGGTTTCATCAGGCTGGGATTACACTGGATTAGACAACCTCCCAGAGGCTGACATGCATTCATTCATTAAAAAATATTACTGTAATGGCTCAAAGACCTCTCACCCAAAATGAAATCTACCTTACAGCTGAGATGAATGCGTGAGAACTTAGTTTTGCCTTATATTTGGTTAAAGTTAGAGTGGGTGAGATTGGTAGGGTTAGCTGAGCGACCGTAGCTTGCCCTTTACCACTGAGTCTGAGGCTATCCAAGGTGGGCCATGTTGTTTCCATACAGTCCATGCGCATGTCCAAGAACTTTTTCAGTTCTAAACCCTTGTATTATGTTCACTTTTACGACCCTTTGGTACTGTTCGGGTCAATTTGACCCAGGACATTATTGGGGTTTAAAATGCAGTACAGAAAGAAGAATTTACATAAACAATTCTTTAGCATATTGTTGTCATCTCAGTTCCAAACAATATAGATAACATATATATGGTTAATGTTTGCAATTAATCTCTGCTAGATCTCATTTAACAATGGAAGTGTCATTCATTTTTTGTTATAAAATTATGGTAAAAAAATAAATAAATTCACTATAATAAAGACGTGAGTGGCATATGTCATGCTTATCTAGGAAATAAGTTCATGAATCGAAACTGTAAAGCAAATACAGGTGATGAACAACACTAGAAAGACGAGAACCAAACATAAATTGTTATTGTCACCGACTATGAAAGAGATCTCTCAAAAATATCTCAAATGTTATTTACAAATGCAGATGATTTAGAACAAAGTGAAACATAATTTTGGATGAATTGCCATCCAGAATGAAGCTGGATAAGGACCCTTGGCAGCTGTAGCAGGACAGCAGCTTGTCCAAATTGTCTGAGATCCTTTGGTAATGTTATATTCAACTGTGATCCTCCCGGCCACTCATCTTTCCATCTCTATGTAGATTGCTCAGGAGCACCACATTTTTTGCCCTTTTTGGTAATGTAGGAGGGTTGGCCATAAACACAAAGTCAGAGGAACGGCCTGTTCTTACCAATTCGAAGCTGAGGTGGGAGCGTCTTATTTTTTCAGTTTGTTCCAACCATTGTCAGCCTTCTCTTGAGAAGCTCCTGTCACATGCTGTACTTTGTGAAAAAGATATTGCAGGTAATGCTGTGACCACTGAGGCCCTGCAACATATCCAGCACCACACGTGTCCTCTGGTTTCTCTCAGGGGTTCCTCCCTCTGGCTTCCCTGTATACATTTCCATGTTCCATGTTTCATAAGAGGAAATAGCATCACAGGCAGTTCAGATTTTGATTCCATACCTTGCTGGTTGGAGGGCATATACTACCTCAATGGGCAACGTCCTCTAAAGCCCACAAGCCATACGTCCATAGTTACATTGGGCCCAGGAATATAAAGAAGTGGTAGCTGGTCCACTCACTTGTCCCACACAATGCGGATTGCTGCAACTTGTCCCACTGCCATATAGCAGGTCTTGATTCAAGGTCTTCCAACCTGATGACCCTTAAGAATAGAAGCTCTCCAAAGACATTGTGGCATCCCACAGACTTTCAGTCGAATCTCCTCTTGACCAATAGACAACTTCAAGGATATGGATCCTAAAGTAGGCATGCAAATGTGTATTGTTCATCTCTTTCCACTGCTCCCTGAAAACACATCTCCCCTCAGAGTTGGTCATGTCCAGAATGATGCGAGTGAGTGAGTGTGTGTGTGTTTGTGTGTGTGCAAGGTTTTTGCGTGACTGTGTGTCTCTGTGCGTATGCGGGTCAAATTGACTCGAACATTGTATGAAGGACATAAATGTGTGTGGGGGTTATAATATGTGTACTAAATCATTTTCTTTAAAATGTTCCTCACAGAAAATAAGCCAAGGCCATGAAGTTTCAGGTAAAAAAATATGTATCTGTGTAACATTTTTCTCTTAGTACACATTTTAAGTGGGTCAATTTGACCCGAACACCACGTAAGAGTTGTGTGAGTACAAAATAATCTCTCAGGACACTCCACCATCCCTATTACTGCCCCTGCTAGCCTAAGCAGCAGGATACGGGAAACAGAGCCTAACGTGTATATACTGTTTATTGAGAAGGGTCCAGTATCTCTCAAAGAAAGGCATGAGTAAATGGGCAAAGGACAGCTACAATAGTTACATAATCCACCAACCTTCACTTAACAATATTGCTGTTGCAGCACTAAAACAGGCAGTGGGGGAGGCGGCCCTGATATGACCATCTAGATTGGCTGTCACATTAAAGCATCAGAGGCATCCATTCCATCAGAATTAAGCTCTTGTCTCAGATTTGTAGCAACTGGTAACATTTTGCGCTACTTTGTCGCCCCCTGTGACATAACTAAATGTAAACTCATTCATGCAAAAAAAACGGCTTCACAATGTTTACCACAAAAGTGAATACCGAACAATTTATTTACATTTGTTTATTATCAGTAATAGAAACTTATGTCCAGAAGTGACACTTCAAGGAAAACAAAGAAAGATCTCCAGGGAATGGCTTTTATGCCTGTGCAACAAGGCTTTGGGTTAGGTGAGGGCCAGGCGTTTTCATTTAAGGCCTATACAAGAGTGTTATAGAAAGACAGGCATCAAGAAAAGGTTCAGGCTAAGCATAGCAAATCGATAAGTGGTTTAATTTTCATTAGTTTCACCTGTCCCTGTTGGTGTCATTGTTTCCACCTGGTTTCGTTTGTGTGGATTGGTTTTTCTGTGTTTAGTGCTTGTATTTAAGTCTTGTCTTTTGTCTGGTAATAGCTGTGTTTTTGAGCCTGCCTGTGTTGATTGTTTCCAAGAATAAATTACTATTTTGAGATACCTGTGTGTGGGTCTTGCTCTCTAGTGGCTACCTGTGACCACAAGCCCAAGTGTTTGCTAAAAGATTGGATATTGTACATATTTATATAAAGGTGAAAGTATAAAACATAGATGACCATAGCCCTAAATGAAAAGAGTAAACTTTTCTCTGGTGTTTACTTCAAAATGAATGCCTGTATCTCTTAGTGCATGTGACCTAAAACTGTGAAAACATAACAGCTGACTTCTAGCAAACTGAAAATGTACAAAGTTATAAAAATACGAAAGTACGAAAATGCCATAGCAAAGCATAAAGCTGTGTGCTTATCGTACGAATAAGCACCGCCATTGATGCTATTTTCAAACTGAAATGTTGACCAACACTCTGTTCACTCTTTGGTTTGATTCATTACTTAGCAACTTAGACCGGTCCAGCAGTGTGACGTGGACAAGAGAGACAAGAGGTTCATGATTTACAGGAATAAGTTCTCTTCAATAGTTATTTCTCATTTTGACAAAAAAAGAAGAGGTAATCAATCCAATGGGCATTGAGTGACTCGTACTGTTTTTTTTGTTGCCTAGTGACAGTCTTTTCTGCTGCACTTTTTACAGAGTTTGCTTAATTGTGCCATTATCGTTTTGTATGTTACTTTGAGCTGTTTACTATGTTACCCGTTCTGCCGTACGGCAACAAGTATTGTGCAAATTGCATTGGTCGCTTGATTTTTTAGAAAATGCCAGGGCATTTCTTCTTCATTGCGGTCACCTAGATTCAACAGATCTAGAACTTAACTCAAAGTCAAACTAAAACAAAGAACAGAGTAGAAAGCAGAGTAAGATAATAACTATGTATGGATATACCTAGATGCACTGTCTATCACACTGTCACTATTGTTATTGTCAACATGTTTACTCATTCTATGAGCACACTGAACCATGATGGGTAACTGCAAACGCATATATCAATAATCAATAATAGACACCTTAAAGATGATGTGTACCAAAAATCTTTGTCCTATCTTTACATACTTTACTAACCTTTTGTTTGGGATCTTTGATACAGCCATCCTCTTCTCATGGTGCAGCCAGGAAGTCAATGGCTCTGGTCATGTGACAATTTATACTAAACATGTGACACTGCACATATTTCATTGAGACCCTTTATTATTTCAATATTTTCTGGAAATGCATTGATACATCATTCAGTAAATCCTTTAGAGCCTTATAACTGAAAACCTTTTGTGTGGTCACTATTGTGACAGGTGGGATTATTGTACTTGAACTCCCAAAGAAAGTGAGGATTAGACTTTGAGCTCTTTATAGGATAAGGACATCGCAGGTTAACTTTTTTTAAAAACAAAATGGCAATGGCAAAATCAACTCTCTTGTCAGAAATAGATTATAGTGATATTGTGTGTCAGGCAGCCCACACTATTTTAGTCCCTTGATGCAGTTTACCACAATTGTCTGTGATGTGTAACTGGGGATAGTTTCAGAACTTGTCACTGTACAGTGTATTACAAAGCAAGGTGGTCTTTAAGTGATAGGAGAGAAAGCTTTACATCTTTTGTTTACAAGTTTTCTGGTTAAGTTGCCTTTTTACATTATATCCCTTTAAAGAACAAATCCAGTAGTCATAGGAGACTCTTACAGAATGTCATCACTCTTGAAAGCCTGAAGATTTACATAGAACTTGATAAATGAGCTTTTCGATTTTTTTTTTCTTCAGATACATGGAACAAGGTTCCAGAGGAAATCAAAATAAACCATTTTGTTTCAGTTGTACAGTTGCATTTGAGGATATTGGAGTTGTAGAGTGTTTTGGTTGAATCTTAAATATGATAGGCTACTGTATTATATTTTAACAAATTTATATATATTTTTTTTTTCTTCATGTTTATTTTGTTGCTCTAATTTGAAAATATTCTGTCTTTTAACAGGGCACCATTGCGGATGGTACAGATTCAGTTGGTCACTAGACCCACACATTTGAATAAATAGCTGGATTGTAGGGGACAATTTTTCCATTTAAAACTTGGCTGCAGAAGTGTTCTAGCCGAGACAATAATGGTATGCACTTTAAAACAGCCCACTATCAAACAGTGAAATTAGTATTCCAGCCTTTGAACATGGGAGTGTGATAGTTTTAAGAACCACAATTAAACGTCCCTGTATGTGGTATATAATATAATTAGAAAAACATTATTGCTACTAAGAAGAATCGAAGCATTTCAGTACCTTGGATAGCTCGTGGGAATACTGCAAATATACCGCGCTAGTTAGAGAGAGAGAGAGAGAGAGAGAGAGAGATAAAGGGAGTGAGCTGACGAAAGTAGTTCCCGGAGAAAGAGGAGTGGGCTTGCGAGGTATTAATGGGCTATTTACCTTGACACCGGTCTTTTCTATTCTGATGTGGAACTCTACGTTATTGCCACTATGGGAAGTGAGAGGCTTGACACTTTACATGCTCCAAGCAACTTAGTATTAGGTTATATCTAAAATTGTGTTTTTCGAATGTTACAAGGATGAGCGCAGACTGCAAGAGTTATTATAACGTAGAAAAAATGTTTATAGATGGATTCACCTGCCCTAAATCGGACAGTGACGCCAAAGCTGCTTTTTGTTGCGGGTTCAATGATATCAAATACTGTTGTGATGACCCGAACAGCTTCTTCCCGTATGAACATGGATACATGTTGTGGTTAAGGTAAGACAAAAAAAACCCAAAACGAATCAAACTAAGCTACAGATTAATTACAAACCACATCATGCAGCCTCCCTCGATGTTAGCTACTGTATGGCAGTTTAAATGTACAACTTCCCCTTTCTTGTGTTAACTGCGTTTGATTTTCACAAGATTCCACAGGAGAGGATAAAAAGCAGGTGCATAAAAGGTGTAAGCCTATATCTTCTTCAAAAAATGTTCGTTTTTTGAAGTTAGCCTTTAGTGGGGATAGGGGGTCTCTATCCAATTGAAAATTATGTGGACCCCCTTAATGTTCATATTTATGTGCAAAAGTGGGTCTCCTGGGTCTAAGATTTTAACGTTTCCAACCCCCATAAACATAATGGTTTTCCTCACTTTGTTGAATGTTGTTCGTTGTTCCTCACAACTTTGTAGGGATATCTCTTAAATCAAACTGATTTTGTTAAAATTAGTAATGCCAGTTTGAATTGAGCTTGACACTCCATCCATCCATCCATCCATTTTCTGCTGCTTATCCGGGACCGGGTCGCGGTGGCAGCAGGCTAAGAAGGGTAGTCCTGACGTCCCTATCCCCAGCAACGCTTTCCAGCTCCTCCTGGAGGATCCCGAGGCGTTCCCAGGCCAAATGAGATATATTATCTCTCCAGCGTGTTCTAGATCTAACCCGGGGTCTCCTACCAGTCGGGCATGCCCGGAAAACCTCCAACGGGAGGCGCCCAGGAGGCATCGTAATCAGATGCCCGAACCACCTCATCTGGCTCCTTTCGACGCGAAGGAGCAGCTGCTCTACTCTGAGCTCCCTCTGGATGACCGTGCTCTTTACCCTATCCCTAAGGCTGAGCCCAGCCACCCTACAGAGGAAACACATTTCAGCCGGTTGTCCTTGCAACCTCATTCTTTCGGACACTACCCAAAGCTCATGACCATAGGTGAGGGTTGGAACGTAGACCGACTGGTAAATCGCGAGCTTTGCCTTTCGGCTCAGCTCCTTCTTCACCATGACGGTCCGGTACAACGCCCACATTACTGCTGATGCTGCACCAATCCGCCTATCAATCTTATGCTCCATTTTTCCCTCACTCGTGAACAAGAACCCCAGATATTTGAACTTCCTCACTTGGGGCAGCAACTCACTCCCAACCTGGAGAGAGCACTCCACCGTTTTCCTGCAGAGAACCATGGCCTCAGACTCGGAGGTGCTGACTCTCATCCCGACCGCTTCACACTCAGCTGCAAACCGCTCCAGTGCATGCTGAATGTCACAGTCTGAAGAAGCCAACAGGGGATATCGTCGAGCGGTGGAAGAGAGCACTTTGAGGAACTCCTTAACCCCGCCAACACATCCTCTGTGGAGGGGGCAGAGTTCGAACACTCGGGGGAAGTCTCAGCCGTATCCCTGGCAGAGCTCACTGAGGTAGTTAGGAAGCTCCTTGGCAGCCAGGCGCCGGGTGTGGATGAGATTCGCCCCGAGATGCTGAAGGCTCAGGACATTGTTGGGCTGTTTTTTTTGACACACCTCTTCAGTGTCGCGTGGAGGTCGGGGACAGTACCATTGGAATGACAGACTGGGGTGGTGGTTCCCATTTTTAAAAAAGGGGACCGGAGGGTGTGCTCCAATTATCGAGGTATCACACTTCTCAGCCTACCTGGGACAGCTTATGCCAGGGTGCTGGAAAGATGGCTCCGACCGATTGTCGAACCTCAGATCCAGGAGGAGCAATGCGGATTCCGTCCTGGTCGTGGAACAGTGGACCAACTCTTTACCCTTGCGGGGCTGTTTG
>JAVQIZ010107762.1:0-33505 GCA_036023535.2 Galaxias brevipinnis
CAATACCCAAGACATGTGGTCTCAGGAAAGGAATCTATTGGATCACAACTACGGGCGTTGATAAGGCGCCAAAAATAGGCCTAATAATAATAATAATAATAATAATAATAATAATAATATGACCTTCCGGTAACAATATGTGTTGCATCTGACGATGCATCATATAATAATATGACTTTCCGGTAACAGTATGTGCTGCATCTGACGATGCATCACATAATAAAGACACTACAGAGCAGCATTGCATATACTAGGGACTAGGGATGTCACAATACCAGAAGTTTAGTAGACGATACCAATACCAGTGAAATTCCACGATTCTCGATAACATGGTCAAAAAAATTTATTAATTAAATCCCACATACTTCAGCATACACTCCTTTTTAAAAAAACATTACAACAAACAGTGGCATGTAGCCTTCAAGCAAAAACATTTATGAAAAGAAACAACAATTACGAACATCCCAAAAAAGAATAGTGGGAATTCAATTATTTAAAACAAGCAATATTGTTTTTAATTACGAACTCTTTTAATGATGGCACAGCACCTGGCAAGACATGAAGAACATGAAAATAATAAATAAGGCCTTTAGAGATATGATGTCAAAAAGATTAAGCCTGTTACTTTAAGATGTGGCATTGTGGGAGCATGGGGGGGTATATGTTTACTTTAGTTTTCAACTAATGTGGTTGTTCTTGTGAAAACAAATGAATGAGATATAAAAGCTTTGAAGGAAATAAAAAAACAATGTAGACTGGCGCTGTTTAAACTAGCGAATTATTCCGGAGTTCTCTCGGCTAAAGTATGGAGGACGCGTGACGGGAAAGTACCAGGCATATTTTAAATTATTAGTAACTATTGACATTACAAAAAGAGGCCTATTTATATAATTATAAAGAGAAACAGATGCGCACATTTTATAACATGTCTAAGCGAGATCACAATGAGAGTCAAATGTTCCCCTGCTACATTGGGGTGTAAACTACTACAGCTGATACACAGTAAAAGTTGGATATACAGGGGAGGACACAGCATACTTCAAGAGACAGCAAACTTTTCCTGTTTGTTTTGTTTCTTCTTGGCCGATTGCCTATCTATAGGCCTGTTTGTTTGTTTCTGATTTTTGATTTGAGTTTGCGGTCGCTTACAGCAGGGGAGGGAAAACCATTTGAGCCAAACACTTTGCGACAAAACATTGCAGGTGCTTACTCGGGGTTGTTTTAACCTTGAGGATTTTAGCTAGAAAAAGGGGCTACACAGAGCGCCAGTGAACAACCAATGCGACGTCTTTTTGTTGGTGTTTGTTCGCTTACATCACTGCAGCCGGTACCTTCGGTACTTTAGAAAACAAGTACTGTCACGTTTTTAGAATTTTGGTATCGACTTGGTTCCGAAGTATCGGTTCTCGTGACATCCCTACTAGGCTTTTAGCAATTATTATATTTCATGCTGCTCTGACGGTTGTGTCTCTAGTATCTATAATGCAGCTCTGAGAGCAGGGTGTCTCTTTCATATCTACTGCTGCTCTGAGGGTTGTGTCTCTAGTAAATGTAATGGTGCGCAGAGTAGATTGTCTAGTATATAGTATATTGCTGCTCTAAGGGGTAGTCTCAAGTATGCTGCTCTAAGGGGTAGTCTCAAGTATATTTAATGCTGCTCTAAGGGAAGTCTCCTGTCTCCAGTATGTATATAATGTTGCTCTAAGAGCAGGGTATCTCTAGTATAGCTTTTGCTGCTTTGGGTGTAGGGTGTATCTAATATATGCAATGTTGCTCTGGGGGTGGAGTATCTCTGGTATATTTAATGCTGCTCTGAGAGCAGTAATGTACCATATCTACTGCTGCTTTGAAGGTAGGGAGTCTATAGAATATCTAATACTAAATGGGATGCTGATCGCTCTGGGAGTAAAGTGATTCTACTATATTTAATTCTGCTCTTCTGTGAGTCCAATTGTCAGTTAAACACCTGTTTACTGTTAGTTGTTAACTGTTGGAGCTAGACAGTTCCATATAATGTAGCTAGCTTACTGGCTGGCCAGCTAGCTGGATGTTCACCTGACAAAGAACTTACAAATTGTATTCAAAGTTATCCAACTATGTAGGTTTATGTCCATCCATCCATCTATCCATTTTCCGCCGCTTATCCGGGGCCGGGTCGCGGTGGCAGCAGGCTCTGCAGGGTATTCCAGCCGTCCCTATCCCCAGCAACGCTTTCCAGATCCTCCTGGAGGATCCCGAGGCATTCCCAGGCCAGACGAGATATATAATCTCGCTAGCGTGTTCTGGGTCTACCCCAGGGTCTCCTACCAGTAGGGCGTGCCCGGAAAACCTCCAACGGGAGGCGCCCAGGAGGCATCCTAATCAGATGCCCGAACCACCTCATCTGGCTCCTTTCGACGCGAAGGAGCAGCGGCTCTACAGCGGCAGACAAAATGAGTTTTAAATATTGAGAATTCAAGGGGACTGATCTAAACCGCAATTTTTTCATTCTCCCATAGATATTACAATGTGCCATCAGAAAAAATTTATTGATAGTTCGTTAATGTAAACAAGTTGCCCATAGTTGCTTTAAACAAAGATTATATTTCTGTTTGCCTACAGAATTAGCAATTTCTCAAAAATGAGGTATGATTTTTTCTCTTAGTCCAAAATCTGCAGGCTACAAACTGAATGTCAAACTTTTTGGGGGGGACACATTTCTTTTACTAATTTTCCTGTGAATTTATTCCCAGTGACAGACCAAAAATTGCATAGCAAAAACTAGTTGTTGATTGAAATTACAATTTTGTAATTTGCCCATAGCTATTATACTATGCTTTAAAAAAAGGTTATTTTTCTGTTTTCATATTTCTTTTCTCTCCTAAGGTTTTGACTAATATCTGTTTTTATCCCAAAATTCTAATAACACCTAACCAGGACCATGAAAATTACTGGACTAATTTAATGGGAAGAATATAATATAATATTAACACATCAGGTTCCACCATCACAAATGACATGAATGAGGGAAGAAAACAGGTGATGGTGAGGCAACCCAATTCCAACACATAAATAAGGGTGGGTTGACCAGCTGGGGCTACTGGAACTGGTTACATCAAGATTGACAGCCGACAGATTGCTTACAGACTTCTCAGTACGATGACTGACCTCTGATGTCTGTCATGTATTTTCAGGAATTTGGACATCAGTGGTGGCAGTGCAGGTCAGTCAAAAATGAAATTCTACCTATTTGTATCTTGTACCATTAACAGTGCTGCAAACAACACCATCTTACAATTGACATAATTAATAATGCCAATTATTAAGGAGGAGCGAGGGGGGTGTAGGGGACACACACCTAGTGAAAGGGATATGGCCATAATACCCCTTTCTGAGAGGTGGATGTCGGCCTCCTTCGAGAAGTGGTTTCAAGCAACATGGTGGAGAACAAGGTTTTCTTTAGTTTGTGGTTTTAATTCATACAGTAAATACATTTAGAATTCACTTTGATGTCACTGTTTCTCTCCAACACTCATTTTACAGAGATACATTTATAATCATATTAAAACATGAACGAATTAATCACTGATTATTGTGGGTTTGTATCAACAACTATACAGTGAAACTATTGGTTAGTTGTTGTAGTTATGTTGATCTAAACTTGGTTTCTTCAAAGATATTAATGACAACTTCAGATTTTTCACACACAACAGCTTTTGTTGCAAGTGGTGTCAGTTTTAAGTGTTGTGTCTAAGGTTTGGTAAAATGAGCGCAAGGTTCTGAAATTGGTGCCGAAGCGATTTTTTTAAACTGTCATATATCCATAATTCAAAATCACGAACAACTTGAGACACCATGGGCAGCCCTGACACTTGAATGAGAGCATACTGTAGAATATGCATAATAGATAAACATACTGACAAACAGATAGCCCCACAAATTCATAGAAAGATCAACTAGATAAACCTAAATGGGTCCTCTATTTAATCGATTCATTTGTATAAAAAGATTGAATAAGAGTACATAAAAATAACTATAAGAAGGTAGATAGGTATAAACATGAAATATAATATGATAGCACAAAGTAAGATTCAAGACATCAAGATGGAGCAGTATGTCGAGCAGTAACAGATGATACAGTACAGAAATGCTTTTGCTAAAAATTGCTCCTAACTGCTCCTTGTGACTTTGGACTAATCAAATATGCATTAACAAACTGTTGTAAGTTTGCACCTTACTATTCTACCTTTTGGCATCAGTAAAAAGTGGAGAGCATGTCTGGCCTAGGCTGAAATGAGCAGTGTCGCTGAGTCTATGACTTACTCCTGTGGATAGTGTTGCACGCTGCCAGGTCCCATTTCATTTGGCAGGCTTCTCTTCTGTGTAAGATTCAGCAAGCCAAGAAGAAAAATAAACACAAAAGCCAGATTTGAGGCAGTGCTAAATGGAGGACGGTAATCCTGGCGGAGTTTGACAAACTGATTATTGAACAGACTGGTAACACAAGATTAATCTGTGTATTTACCGTCAGCATGGCTTACTTTGCAAGAAAACATTTCATGACAAGGTGATACAAACCAACAGTATGACAAGAAATTGTAATTTTAATTTGCTGCAGTAAATACACAGTAAATACAGCAAGGACATTCGAATCATCTAGACCAAGTGCCAAATAATTTAAAGAGCATCCAAAATAATTTTAAGTAACATTGTACCTGAATAGATTTTGCCCCTGGTCCATTCCAGAGGCATCTTTGATTGGTTTATAGTGGGGAATTTTTTGCCCTGGTGAAATTCCATCCCTACTTGCATGGCTATTGGTGACTGATAATGTGTTCTTTAATATTGAAAGAAATTTGACCACTCACTTTTAATTTGGTTGAAATAGGGACACCTTTACCATTCTGTGTTCCCTTTTAAAGCTTCCACTGCATTTCAAATCAAGTTGTGTTTATACCCCTTCAAGTTAGTTAAGTCACATAATAATTTAAGTTTTAAAAAATGCAGTAGACTACCTTTGAATGGTAAAGTCCGATTTTTGGGAAAAACCTCTTGTGTTTACTCCCAGCTGAGTTGAGCTATGTCAATATTTCACGCTTGATTGTCTTATTTCCTTTGAAACCAAATAACCTGTTTATACCAGAGGAGCTGCGCCTGTCCCCAGCCATCTGGCCAAATGTTGAACCTGTATTGATGATAAACAACAATTCAGTTTAACTGCAAATCCTGGTGAATTCCATATTATCACTCACTTTATAAAAACAATATCTAAGAAGTCTGTCTGCAAGCCTGATATATACATATATTTGAAATACTGTTTCATTTTGTACATTCAACGCATTGAAATTACACAGTACAGTATATTATAGCTATAGCCTACACTATTAAATGCAAATTGCTCACTGCTTAACTGCTTCTGGTTTATTAACACACACTTATTTAACCTAGTATATGCTTTATTTCTGAAAAGCAAATAAGGAGATTATACATGTTCCTGTTGTAGTTTTAAAAACCTGAGCTCTACATTTCATCTGACATTTTGTGAATGCCAATCATTCATGTGCATTTTCAAAAATACGCTTACCAATTCTTTCCGTTATGAACCCTCTAATAAAGGTCACTGTAGTCTAATAGCTTGATCCAACATGTGGCATCATTATTAAGACGGTTACCCTACTGGCTGTAGGCTGCACACTCAGTTTATCAGTCCTTCTCTCACAGCCCCAAGCTGAAATAGCCCGGGGTGAACGCATCACAGTGAAGGCTTCATCACCCTCAAGGCAAATATGGTATTAATGCAATTCAACGCATAACCTTATAGGGAATTTGCCTTTAAACATATATTGCTTAGTTTCATATTGTTTAAGAATGCCTTTCAGTACCAGCTATCTTTCTAATGCACAAACTGAATTAACTGTGTTGTATTTTGTTCAAGTTAGGATATGACTGATGGGTAGTTTTATTGTTTCAAGATTGTCTTAATAAGAACTGTTGGAAAAATATTATTTATTCTGTCTAAGCCAGTGGCCTCAATGACACGGTTTGAAAGATGTGTCTACATTTATTCTCCTTGTCTTAGAAATATAATAGAGCTACTTTCCTGCTGCTCTTCCTGTGATGCAGATTTAATTTTTTTTCTGCAGTGCAGATGAGATGGTAGATCTCCCTTTAGTTCACAAGCAGTCATGGAACATAAAAAACTTTTGCATGCCATTGTTAACAAATATTTATATTTTATGTTAAAATGCATTGATCTGCCAAATTAATAACTTTTTCTTTTTGCGTGTGACACCTTTTTCTATTTCAAATGTAAATAGTATTATTTAAATTTGGCAAGAGTGCCAGCAATTAGTACTGTGCATGTCATAGAATTTATCTGGTCCTGTTAAAGGTGATGAAATACCTTTGTTTGTTGTTATTTTTTCTGTTCAGTAATGTAAGATGCACACATTAGAAAATAATTATTAAATTATTAATATAAAAGGTGTTTATTATTATTATTGTTATTACTATTAAAAACAATTATAAATAACTTTGTTGTGCTGTTATTGTTCCCTTTTAAACATGTACCACATTTAATACAAACAGTGAGTTTTTGAAGATAATAAGGTATTTGGTCATGTCCAAGGCCATATAAAGATTTTTTTTCTCAAAAGTGTCAACAGTGCAAGACAGAATCAATTACAGGTTAAAACACAGGTGCCTTATGAGTGTATAGTTCAAATGATGGCTCGTGCTACAGATTTTTGCTTTGGCCCACATGAATCCACAATGTGTCCTGGTCTTTTTGAGCCCAAAGCTTTTGGAGACTACAGTGTCCTGTGGTTGGATTTTTAGCTTGAATATGTGACTGATGATGACATATTCACTGCTCTTGAATCAATATAAATTAATTAGGATTCCTAACGAGATCATTCCATTGGACTGACTATGTCATTCCCTCGATGAACTTCTTACTCCCTGATAGTACGGGTATTTGTAAAAAATCGCAAACAAAATAACCCAACACAATAAATACAAAATACCTAATATATTCCAGAATTATACCAAGCATATCCCACTAAAAATGTTTACTATCGCAAACAACTTAGAAAACACTAACAACTGAACACTACTTAAAACAACCTAGCACTGCCTAAGACGCATACCCAAACAAAACAAACACAAACAACCAAGTACTACCACCCACAATCAACACAAGCACTTATTTAAGCACATAGGCCCACACAAAACAACCCCAAACGATGAAAAGCTTTCACAAACTACATCTGTCTAAAACACATACAAACAACCACCCCAAACAACCAAATACTTCTAAAAAGAACTACAAATAAAACAAACATGGAGGAAATATTTCATAACCAAACACTACCTAAAACATGGACATGTACCCTGACTCTTAGGAACCTCACTCCCAAAAATCTGACCTTCACGATCGACTATGATTACTGTACTTATTGCTATTTAAATAAATAGCTCGGCCCAGAGCAAAACTTGTAACACACCTGGCTGCATTACTATTAAATTGCATGGAATGTATTAAATAAATAGTTAAATGCAAATGTATTGTCATACTGAACTTTATTTGCCACAACAAGATGTCAATCAATTATGTACAGTCATGACAGACAACTAATACAGTTGTTTACAATCGCTTCAGCACTGATTTCAGAACCTTGGAGTCATTTTCAAAACTCCATAGACACAGAACTAATCAATGGCAATTGGCAATTTTATAATAAAACTATAAACAAGTTTTTTTCCGCTTCGATATAATACACTTTAAAACATTTGTTGAATGAAAATAAATTTATAAATAAAAAAATATTAAATTCAATTCATACTATACATATGACATGACTGCTTTATAGTCTTACAATGATTCTAATTATCAAATATTACAGGTTTGACCTGCCTTCTACAGAATTTGCATGTGCATTTTCAAAAACATCTAGCGTGCTAAGCAACACTGTGCTACGTTCAAGAAACCTCTCAGAACTTGTGTTGCTGTGTGAGATAAGAAGTACTCAATGTGCAAGCCTCAGATGATCACTGTATCTCAGGTGGGCCGTTGTATTCATTATGTCACCTGATTTTGGACCACTGAACATCAGCACAGTCATGCTGAAGTATAGAAGCATCTATCTTGTTGCTAGCTAGTTGTACAGTACCTCCAATTTGTCCATAGAGCAAGATGGCTTCAAGGCTGGAAATCTTTCCACAAAGTACTGTACTGTACTGAAACCTGAATACTTCAATCTTTCTACAAACACCTCTGCATGCTTTTAACAGTTTCACCTCCAGTTGTAGCTACTCCAAGATATATTTAGCTGACGTTATGTAGAATGTCTGTGCGTTACCACAGATAACTTTGATTTATCTGCTGCTATCTTTTTCTCAGCTATAAATGTCCTGGTTTCTCCTCCAATGGAGAGGTCTAATGGAGACCTAATATTGTACTGTGCAGTAATATCCACATCAGTCAGTGCTTCGACTGCAAAAGTAGCTGGCTTCATAAATGTAAGCAATATCAGTTCATACAGGTTGAGCAAGATTCTGTGAAATGTATGAATCACAGGTTTTTCTGCCTGTGGCGCTAGATTAGTATTGCCAAATACTTCCATAGCATGCTAAAGGAAATGGCAGTAACACATAGCAGTGTGGGAATTCATAAAATCCAAAACCCAATCTGGGTGAGTTGAGCTGCTGTCTGTTCTCTTTTTATCCTTGACCTCCTGGCTAAATAACTCTTTGGGGGGTGTTCTGGATGATACGTATCAACCGCACCAACACATTTCCTATGAGCCAGCCACCTGGTGGTTATGTGTTTTAGCACAGTTATCAGATTCCCACAGTTCTTGAATGACCTTAAGCTGAGACTGTCTTTTTGTACTATATTTCAGGTAGTAGTATATGTTGGTTAAATTATCCTCAACAGCAACTGGAAGCAGCTTGGCACCATTATATGCAAGGAATTTTATAAAATGGCATGGGCATCCAAAGAAATACACACTGAGTTAAATTGCTTCAATAGATCTAAATAAACCTTTATTTGATCCTGACATTAGCTGAGAGGTGCATTATCACTGTGAAATTCAATACAGTGTTGCCACTCTAAATCATACTTTTTAAGTCCATCATACAGCACATTGAAACATGTTTGACCAGTGGCAGATGACTCAGTAACGGTAGGCACTGGCGATAGTGATCCTTGCACCTAGTGTTGCCACCAGTCCAGGATTCTCTGGACGTGTCATGGATTTGGGTTGTCTGTCCTGGAAAAACTAAACAACACGTAATGCCCCGGAATCTGTTTCGACACTTCTACGTCAACTTGTTGTGATGATTTTATGCAACTCCGAGTCAAGCAAGGACGTGTGATCTGAAGCAAAGAGATTAGAATAAATTGAAGTAACGTCAGAAGTGGTCCTCCTAGGCTAAATTAAACAAATCAAATGACGGTTGGCGAAATGGATGAGGAGGATGATGGGCAAATTAAAAACTCCTCAAAAGGATCGGTATCATATAATGAAGACTAGGAAAATATATAAGTGGTTGAAACCATCACCGATCACATTATGAAGATGACTGTAGCAATCAGTCTGAATTCTAGGCAAGTCAATGAATTTATGTCCATAGTGCCATTTCATTTGTCATTGTCAAAACTGAATAAAGTGGTTATTACACACAGCCTGTACTCCCCTTTAAGTGGTAATGTCACAACCAGACTCTGATTTTTTTTAATTTGAGGTTATGCTGTTATGGAACTTTTTCCCCATCGACTATTGCATACAGTCCTATAGGTACGTTTCCTCTTTTGTACGATTATCACTATTCATATTTAGTTATCCAGAGATTATCTGACAAACAGGGCCAGTCTCTGGCATAAACACTCTCTGTGGTTGCTTAGGGCCACAACCGCTAGGCGGGGCCACACGATCGATGTGACTTTCTGTTTTGCTAGCTAGACGCTCCTCACACCTTTTTTACAGTGTTACTAAAGATGCCAACTGTCTTGTATTAGCCTAAATAGGTTAGTCCCCCACACGGCAGGGTTTGCCTCTCTGTCTCCCTTGTTTCGTATATTGCTACTCGACTCCGATGACCACTAGCACTAGCACTAGCACTCGCAGATCATGCGCTGATCACGCTGTGGGTCATCCAATCACAGGCCTCCTCTGGCTTTTGAGAATTGAGAGTGCGCGCGTCTGTGAGTGAAAGAAAGAGAGAGAGAGAGAGCGAGAGAGAGAGAGAGAGAGAGAGAGGATTTGGGAAAACAATTATTAGGTAACGAGACTTTGTTGCCAACCCAAAGTATTGCAGGTATGTACAAATGGCTCCTAAAAGACAGTTTAGTACTGGCACTGAAAGGCGGACGAAGAGAAGATAAAAGAACAGGATTAAAGGTAGGCCTATTTGATTGTTTGTGGAATCTTATAAAATTAATCAGACAACCTTTTCTTGCGTCAATAAAGAATAAAGATGGTTTTTGTTTTAAACAACAGAACTAAGCCACAGTTAATTTTAACCTGACAAGCTGGATATGAATAATAAATGCATTATAACATTTAGATTCTGGTAATGAAACGTTTCTCATTTGAACATGCTTTTTTTCTCACTGCTTGCTAGCCAACTTGTGTAGGATTGCAAGCATCAATAATGTCCTTGGTTGCAGGCTTGCTTTGCTTGTTAACTAGCTACCAATATTTCCTTGCAACATTAAATTTGTGTTTTGATGTATTATTGTTCTATATGACATATAAAATGTCCAAATTGCCTCATTGTTTCCAACAAACCATTTGCGTTCTTTGTTAAATTGTAGATTTTTAGATCCTATTTGGACAAAGGCCTTATGGATATACTTGGATAATTGAATAATTTGTGTATTTTGATAAAATTGGGTTTGTTGTGCGGTTAATTAATATGCCTAGAAGACACAATTAACATAGCTATTTCATGTTTTCCAGCTTGTATCTAAAAACCAATAATAATCTTATGTATAATATTTTCAGGGCAGTTGCACTTGGGGTGTTTTGGGGGCCACAAATACAATCTTGTTTAGGGCCACCAAAATCCTAGGACCGGCCCTGCTCACAAAGCTAACCCACTAAGCTTGACCGCACTAAGTAAAACTGGAACCTCTTAAATATGGGACATGAACTAGAGCGAAAATAGCTGTTCTGAGTTTTACTCTGCGTAAGTCCAGCCTACTCAGTTTGACAACTTTGTATGTGTTCAGGATTTTTACAGGAGTGAGGTAGCAACTTGCACCACACCATTTCAGTCTATGTGGCTTAAAATGATCAGATAAAGCTTGTCGCAACTATCATTACGTCCATCTGTACTGAGCGAAAACACTGCCTGGGAATTGTGCAAAATATCAATTGAAATAGTACTTGATTGATAATGTGAAGCAGCTTTAGTTCTAGGCATGTTTTTGCTTTGATGCAGAACTGTCTTTGTCTGACATCAATTATAATTAACACTTATAGGCCATTTCTCACATCTTCTTTCTGAAATATCTAAATATGTCATTAAAACATGTATATAGATCTTTTTTTTTCTACTACAATATTTAAAATCGATGATGAAAATTGTCTATATGTGCATTATTGTCAGACAACATATACATGGCATAATATATAATGATTTTGTTAGTATTATAAATATGCAATATTTATATAATTAAAGAACTGATGTTTTAATTGCTGGATGGTAACAACTGTATGTCTCGCTGTGAAGCTTTAATGCCAGTTTAGCTCAAAGATGTTTTGTGAAGTATTAACTGAAGATACTTGACATTACCTCTGCTAAAAGTAATTTGCTAGAATAGAGATGTTTCTGACACGAGTCATGAATAGATACTGTAAGAACAACATAAGTGGAACAGTAGAAACATAATGAGAATAGGTTTTCATAGAAACCTACACGTTTCGGATGGATACATTGTGTGTGTGTGTGTGTGTGTGTGTGTGTGTGTGTGTGTGTGTGTGTGTGTGTATGTGTGTGTGTGTTTCTGGCACTGTTACATTTTAAGAAACAAAAACAATTGCATTACTCAAAATGGACAGAATCCTGTGGCTTTGATAAAATCTTAAATCGGTCAATTCATACAATTTAAAAGCATTACTTGCATGACAAAAAAGGCGGTTCCATACCATTTCATTCACTGCAGTGCTATCCATCAAGAATGTCAAGTTTTACTGGACCGATCTATTGGAAATATCCACATTCTAAACGATGTGCAAGCCATGATAAAGAAAGTCATTTTTATTGAGCATAGTTATACATCATAATTGGGGGTCATTTCATGTTACAAAATAGAAGTTTCCACCAATGCTTGATCCGTTGCAGAACTCTGTGGTGCTAGTCCTCTGTACATATTTACAATTTCCATTTGAAAACTAGTTAAGTTCATATATTTAGGTTAATTCTAATGGACCATATTAATATGATGCACTCAACACCACTATCCTTGACACTGTAATCCCCCTAAAAAATCAAGCATTAAGAACAGTAAAAAATAAGAAACCCCTTGGTAGCAAGTGACACTGTTTTGATAGAGGTGGGGTCCAGATTCACTGTACAGTTCAATTGATATTATTTTATACAAACTGTTGAACTTATGAAAATACATCAGTGTGCACTCATAACATAGGACACCTGCTAATTCAAATAAACAAAGCATTAATTTACATGTATTAATGAAAAGTAAAACTGTTGTTTTTTTAACTAAGTTGAGATTAGGCTCAGTTAAAGTTGTTATAGAAATGATGATATAGACGTTTATGGTTAAGAGGTTACTTCTTGATCTTGCCACTCTTTTTTAAAATGCATATTTATGAGGACCCCTAGCACTTGAAAGCAAGCCAACGTAAGCCTCAAGCACCTAATTCCTCATTAATTAATGTATTTATTCAGCTGCATGCACAAGGTTGGGTGCTCCTCTTTTCAAACTGCCCTTTTGAAAATGCTGTTATGTACGTAATGGGCTGCAATAAACAATTGTGTTTTTCCTTTGCAAGAGAAAGCAGTAGTTTCATTTTAATTTTGCAAGGACAAAGTAAAACAAATAAAAACATTTTTTACAATGGCTTCGGGACTAATTTCAGAACCTTGTGCTGATTTTTCAAAACCTTAGACTCAACACTCAACACTTGCAAAACAGGCTTTTGTGTTTTCAAAATCTTACATTTTACATTCATATCTTGGATGAAATCTTGCAACTTCAGATCACTAATTACGATGAAATATTATAGTAACATTAGTTTAGATCACCCACACTCAACATACTGATAGTATCACTGTTTAGTTGTTGGTACAATCCTATAATATTAGCATTGCATTTCTGTAAATGGAGTAGAACAAAATGAGAAATTGTGTCAAGACAAATGCAAGTACAGCTACAGCGCCAAACAGCTTCCACAACTGACTGTCTTGAAATGAAAACAAACTTTGTCCCCTCCTCCTACAACACAGCTTAAAACATGGTTTTCTGACAAGAGGGAGGGTTTGTAACTGACAAACACATAGTCCCTTTTTTCTCTTACTTTTAAATTCCATTGTACCTTTTGTATTGTTTTTATTTTTTATGAACTTTATTGATGTTGTACCTTTATGTTTTTACTGTATGTGCATGTATACCTGTGTTTGTAAAGTGTTCTGTCCATTTGTTCATTTATTCGATTTTTCGGTTATTCTGGGTTGTTTTTTCTTTCCAATCTCTTTTAGGTTGCCTACTGTCAACTTGTCCAGTGACAACGGTTGGAACCCAGCCATGTAGGCTAAAGCTTATACTGCATTTACTGTAGTCGGTCAGAAAATCAGGACTGTCCACGTTATAATAAACTAATAAATACAAATACACACCAACTCTTAAAGGACGTCCACAGCCATGCCTTTCACCATCACATCCTCTTCCTCCTCCTCGTCTCACGGCGTGGCCTCTATTGTGACCTGCATCGTCTGCCTATTCCATGTTGTTGCTATGTTGTTGTACGTGAATACTAGTCTTTGTATACTCTTACTACAATGGTATATCAATTATCGGAATTTTTCTAACAGTAGAATTGCAAAAGCAATGACAACGGGTTGCATTGAAACAAAGGTCAAATAAAAAAAAACAGTGTCTTGAAAAAAGGATGGTGATAAAGTATTACTTTCGTAGATGATGTTGTTTCTGTTTGACTGTAAATGGATCACTTTACCCATGGAATACTGTTCATGGGTTTCCTTTTTTGGAGCATTTGTATTAGTTATTAGATAGAATCATTGTATGGAATGAAAGAAGTGACATTTATATATATTTTTTGCAAATGTCTTTTTTTTTTGCCAAAAATCTTTTTATTTTATTTTTTTTTTACTTATATATTCTGCCTGTATACGGGGCACTGCTGAAAAAGAGACCTGGTCTCAGTCGGTTACCCCTGAATAAGTACAAATATTTAAGTAATAAATAATTTTAATATTAATTAATTTAATAATTTATAGTGGCTTTGCTCTTGTGCAAAATGACAAAGAATTTAATTTTCACATCTGACTTTACTCAAATGTTTTGGTTGAAATGCTATCCCTCCCTGTGTCCTTCCTCAGGTACTGCTGAGGGGAAAGGCTTTGTAGTATCTATGGGGGCGTTGTGTGCTGGGGAGAAAGATTGCTCTTGGTCACTGAGTAGGAAGACAGTCCATTACAGTGTGACCCTAAAGGGTCACTTAGGTAAGGCAATCAATCTCAAGATGAATGTGTCCCCAGCCTTTGAGGAGGAGGAGGACAGTACATTGTCGAACTAGTGAGATGGAACCAAGGCTAAATGTAATAGGATGTAAATTTGCAATGGTGTTACTGTGGCAGGTTTGGGATGTGTTCGTCATGTTTATGCTAATTTGCCCCTGTTATGGTTGTCTACCAGTAGTTGACTTTAGTTCATACTTGTCTCCATTGACAAACTAGGATTGCACTGCTCTTCAGAATGAATTCCTGCTACGTTAGAGTGCCATGTGTATAATATGCAAGCCGTTTTGTTGTTAGACATGTAATTGGAATAATTAAGTGAGTATTATTATTTTTTTTCAATCGCTTCGGCACTAACAACACATTTTGGTAATTCATTTTTAAACTCTAGACACAGAAATCAGAACAGATCATTATATTGCTTCTTTTTTTTTCTAACAAACACTTTTCATCAATTTATCATGAAATACCATAGGAACATTAGTTTAGATCACCCACACACAAGACACCAATAGGTTCACTGTTTAGATGTTTTGATGGTCCTAATATTTTGAAGTATAAAATACGTGATACATGTTCAATATGGTTCTGCATACATTTATGTAAAAAGAGTATTAGAGACTAAACATCCTAAATCCTAAACAAAAATGAAAATTGTATTCACTTTATAAAATAAAATTACAAACTTATTAGTTAAAACAAAAATAAGCATCGCTACAAAGTGTCAATCAAAAACATCAACCCTGATTCACTAACCTGACTTACAAAACATTAACTACATATTTCTACACTTGTGGATTTGGCCAAAGGTTTTCACCCGCAAAACAATGGATGTTTTCATTAGCCAAATATGACAAGGGGCTGCAAATACTCACTGTCCAACTTGAAAACGTTGTTTGGAACAGTGGTACATGGGGCCATAGAATCAATATCTGATAAAAGATGGTACAAGATTACATCCAAGGATAATGTGGTTCATGTTCCATGGCAATTGGCGTACATGCATGTTTGTACCCTGAAACCTTAACGATCTAAAACTTTTTAAACCTTTTTTAAAAACCATCTTTTGTGTGTTTACCACCTTCTGGTTTTTCCTTTCTGTTATGGAAGTTGTATGATCACAGTTTTTTTTTATGAATTCTTTATATCCATAGAAGTGCATGATTGGCGTAAGCATTGGCAGGCTCGGCAGGAGTGTGCAACAGAACCGCAGGCCATCCCACCTGTGTAGTGACATAGCCAGAGGAAGGTTCAGCCAGAAACTAAAATTCTTGCAATTCAGCTTGCCAAGTCTTGTCAGTATTTCAGCTAACCGTGCCTTTTTCCCTCAAGAAATATTTAAGATGTAGTGTTTCTATTTGCTTTCAGCACACCTGGTGCCATGTTTCAATCTAGCCCAATGCTCTCTTGGCTCAACACGCAAGAGTGAATGTTAATATTTAAAATGGATGGTGTATTGTTGGTTGATAAAAAAAAAATACTCGCAATTTAGTGCCAACTTATATAATGTTAGAATAGAATATTACAAGCCTACACAATTATATGAGGTCAGTTGTTGAAATACACTACTTAATAGAATTGCAAATGCAATTGTAATCTATGTGTATGTACCTGCCTTTCTGTATGCAAGTACGTTTGTGAGTGTGTAAGTGTGGATATTTATCTGATGAACTGTAAGTGGAGGTCCCTCTCGGCAAAAAGTAGATTGATTAGCGATGAAGTCTTAATTGCTGACAGAATCACATCCATAGTTTTCCAATCTTTAGATGAGGGATGAATGTGTTTAGTGAATGAGCACAATACTTCATGAGGTGATGCACGGTTGATAGAGAACATCTTCATTCATCATGGGTGGTTTTGATTGATGGATATGCAAGCATCAATAGTGGCTCTATCCATCAATCAGGTAAGCAGGGAGGTCAGCTTTGAAGATCAAAGTCAAGCATACAGGACATATTCACAGGTAATATACATAGAAAAGGCTTTCAAAGGATTTCATGCTCTGATCACTTATTATTTCACCTTGAAGTGTCATCTTAGTATGTGTGACTATCTAAACGTGCGGATTGAAAACAATGTACAAATGTTTTTACTTTACATTTTTATATACATACAAAATAATTCACACAAAAAAGGTTTAAAGGTAGACTTGTTCAGCATGTGTAAGATTATTGATTTACAGCGTGGGCAAGTATGTTTTTGACAACGCTTTCGTAATAGTTTAGTGGTCCCAGCATTACGGAGACCCCTATATTTTCTGCGAATCTGAGCTGCGAATAGAGAACCATAGTCCACAAAGTATCTGGCATGTAGGATACACCCGCATTTCACATGCGGAAATCCTTTTCTTTTTAATGTCCTTTCTGACATTTCTTTTCTTGGTTCACAATGGATTACATTGAACCTGACGACTTATGAATTTCAGAGCAATCCTTTGATGTCAGCTCCTTTTGAACCAAATTCCATAACCATAATAAAGATGAAGGGAACAGAAGCAATTTCTCTGTGTGGTTCTTGCTGTCCACAGCAGTAGACAGTCTTCCGATCCACTCACCCACCCGCAACGTTGTCTTCTTGAAACATTGAACAGCAAATATTATTTCTCACAGATGGTGTCTATTTCCACACCAACCTTGATTACACTGAAGCCAAAAAAGCATGCATTGGCTGAGCGATACATTTGAAATAGTTGACTTGCCTATGCCTTTTTCTAATACCTTGTGCAAGCCTGCTCTTTTCTTTCACTTGAGGCCCCCTGCACTGGGTTTTTAACACCACACCTGCACTAGGCAGTCACAATACATTTCTGATTACATTCAGAGCAGAGCTTTCATATATGTGCTCATGGGAATGAGCATGAGAGAAGATATTATATTTATTTTGACTAATGCAGAGTGAACCTGGCAGGAGTGCTACTTTGATCTCCCTGCAATTCTTTCAATTATGCCCCAGTCACATGAGATGATTTGATTGCACCATTATTAACAAAATTATATTTTAATGTACCCTTACATGCAGTGTAATGAAACTAACGTCTTCAAGCAGAGATGGGGAACAGACATGGATTCCTGCTCTCAATTTTTGCCCATATAACTAAATTACTTTAAAGCCTAGGAAGATAATTAAATGCATTGCAAGGTGAATGTTTAGGCTTAATAAAAGGTAACAGAAGTGTTATTTTCAGTATCTACCAGTTGTCCCACATTCAAGACGACATAGTGCATACAGCAATGTGAAGTTTACTTATGCCGGCTTATCTTGGTGCTCTCAAAATCATAACAAATGTAGTAAAGAACCTATCTTATCAGATTCTGGAACTGTTTGACTTTTCTAAAGGAAACAAAAAGACAGATAAAGACCCGAGTTGAGATTTGTAACACCAGTAGATTGTTTTCCCTCTTCTGTATTCGGTCAGAATTATTGTATTGACATCATGTTGCAGGCAATCTGAGTGATGACAGCTGCAGCAAATAGATAATGAGACAGGAATACCAAGAATACCCAGTCCAATATCTGGTCTAAATAACTTTGGAGAAATGTTGAAGATCACAAGTTCACAGTCAGGGCTGTACAATACCTAATCCACTCCTTTTTGGGGTTGTCATTGTCAGCAGTATCCATTTACCCTTGCAGTTGTTTAGTATTCTGCACAGGATAATGAATATATGGATTAACATTTTAGGGCTTGGCCAGAAGTCGAGAATAGTGATGACAATATTTCTGCAGGCGATAAGGTTAGGAGATTAAAAATGGATCTCTGAGATGATAACCTAAGCAGGAGTGCCAATAAAGTTAATACAGTTCGGAACGTTTTAAGTTTTGGCGATGAATTTAGGTTGTATTAAGAATACAAGTCATATAAACCCTCATCATGATAAGATTAAATTATTTTTATACAATAGATATCTGATGTGCTTCAGAGATTTTGCATCTATATTTTTAAATTGCGGCATTAAGTAAAAAGTCCCAAACAAATTAGAAGAACCACGCTATTTGTAATGTTGCATTGGTTGTCTCTAAGCTATTTGTTTATTTGCGCAGAAACTGCAATATTTGTTTCAAAAGATGTTCTCTGAGCATGTTTGAAAGTCTATATTTAATTGGCAAAGGAACACATCATAAATCTATCGTCCTCTCATAATTTTTTTCCGATGGCAGTCCAAATCACTCAGGTGGGGAGAAAAGCTGACATTTCTGCATTTCAATGAGCAGATTGGAAGTTATCTGGCAATGGATTATTTTGACTTCAGGGCCATTTATCAAAAGGTCTGCTAGAACATGGCAAAAGAGGTTGATGTTCTGCTTTCTATTAAGCACTTCACAATGTACAGTAGAACAATTTTCTCCAAGACATATACTATATAGTTTTAAAACAGTGGTTTGCGGCATGTTTAGCAGATAAAGGAAACTTATGATGAATTAGTTTCCAAACACCTAACTGTTTCCTGATAACGCAGGTCTAGCTCCTTAGATATTCATCCGTAATACATATTCTGGACTACTTTGTATTGATTTGGTGTGTTTGAGATGAGCATGAATAATAAATTGCAAGGAGATCACAAAAATGGATCACATAAATGCAAATCAATGCTGATACTCATGCAAATGCTCCAAGGAGTCGTAATTTTATGAATGAGCATTTCATTAATTCAAGTATTTTTTATAGTTTATAAGATTCATCTCAAGTGAGTCAGTGTCTCCTTTAACATTTTCTTATCTTTTGTCTATGATATGTATATGTGCCATTTTGAAATGCTAGGAATTGCATAATGGGTTTTGAGATATATAATTATAAAATTGGCACTTTAAAACTGAGAATTTCCATGAACTCCCCTTATTGACATAGTGAATAACAACCTGCACCTTCAAATTGAGAGACTTTTATTCAACTCAGTGTTTGTCCTTTTTCTCACTCTTTCTCTCCGAAGCCTCTCAAGCTAATACAAATGTAAATGTCTTGAATTTAAAGTAAATAGCATATTCTTCACTAAAATAATGTATGCATTAAATGCACAGGACTGACTATATTCTATTTTCATACAAATTTAACACTTAACTTTATGATCCCTGCTGCCAGGCCTGGAAATCTGATGTGCAGTTGAGCTTGTGTTGCTACCTGGGGGAAATAAATAGGAGGACAAATAAACAAACTTACAAATTCAACATGCTCATCACTTAAATATCCCACTGGGTGTCTAAGCTGTCAATTATCTCGCTCCTGCAAGCATGCTTTGCATACTCAGGCCAATAGTAGACCAAGCTAGTTCATTAATTGATCGTCAATATATTCACTCATGAGTTAAACGCTCAATAGGACGTCTCTTGTCAGCCTTTCTGTAAGCACATCCGTACATGTCACATACTGTTCGTGTTACTCCTTCCTGGAATGCAAAGTTAGCAATCTGTTAAACATTTTCCTAAAAAATAACCTTGTACAACATACAACTAAGTCCAATTACCAACTCCCTGCTTTTTACAAACAATTCAGGCCACAAAACTGCAGACTAAATTGTCTTCCACAGGAAACTAATCGGATACGTATCGAACCCTGTTCCCATAATTACACTACATATCTATGTTTTCTTTTACATGGGGGTCTCCACATATTGCATAGAAATCATATTTTGCCTACTCAGAAGCTCTACGGTATTCTGTCTGCAGACCCTTGTGTGCCCTGTTTTCTTCTTTGAATTGGCTCAAGGAACCTGGAAGCCTGCAGGCCTTGAAGTCAACAAAGCCTTTGATGCATTTCTCACTGTCGTGCTCTGACAACATGTCCACTGCTATTAGTCTGCTTCTGGAGGCTCCAGGATTGGCTAACATGAGAGGGATCTGTCTTTGCTGGATACAGTCCAGGACACTGCTGGCCTGCGCTCCAGTTGGAATTCTCCCTAGGGAATGAATGGATGGATGTGTAATACACTGATGAGTGCTTGTCAACTGTGTCAGAAAGTTATATCATAAAAAGAGCTCTATACTCTTATACCATCCCATGAAGGTGTTAAGCACTGAAGAAGTGGGTTACCACATGATCTTTAATACATAATTTGCATGCCCTTAAATAGGTAAGTGGTGCAGCAGTTTTAGCAGTTATGTCATGATGAATCATTCATCACCGTATAGCTTAAATGATAAATTAGGAATACTATGATTTCAAATGTAACACTCACCCAGTGGTTGTGTTTACCTGTAATTTACTAATTCTATACACTATCTGCGTTATTGCTTTTGTGGCAGAGGGATGTTTCAATGTGCCGTAGTTACATACAAGAAGGCGCAGTAACGGTAGCTGTATGTAGGTTCAGCAGAGAGTGCAGAGAGATGCTTTGACAGGATTCAGTGGGAGTGGTGTATTGTGAATTACTGGTTATGTTTGCAACATAATTATTAAAATACAGTGATTGCTATATAATTATTACAATACACTGTGATGGAAATTTATACATAGGAGTGATGCTCTTCCAACATGTTTTCATTCAAGCTTTACTTCTGCTCCCATCACAAAGTGAGATACTAGTAAATGTATTGCTACCTAGCACCTTTGATCAGAAAAACTTTATTTGAAGCACAACACAATGTGATTAAACGTTGTTCAACAAAATCACATCTTTCACAATCATTGAATGAAGGAAAAAGTTGAGCTGAACACTAGAGTAAGATATCTGTGTGGCAAAAACCAATCGATAGCCAGAGCACATGAATCCTATCCTGGCTCAACAGTTGAATCCTCTGGGATAACTGTGCTCCCTAACACTGGCCACCCATTACTGCCCAATCCCTCCAAAAGCTCAGCACAAAGCCACCACATCCTACAAAGCATACAAGCCCAATGCACAGCCTGTAACATTGCAGCTCATCTTCTATCTCATCTGATGAAAAGATCTATGATCTAAGATTTATCTATTGAAAAGCTTGTGTCATTTGTCAGGTTAGGTTGAAAGTTTAACAAAAAATACTTGGTTGACATCTTTTGATTCTTTTGGATTGCCTCATGCCTTAGACAAAAACAGGAAACTCTCTTCTGCGTTTGTCACAGAGACATGTAAACTGCTCTGGGAATAATAGTGCCATGGCACTAATAGCAGCCATTACATGGTTACATGAGATATTGAGTCATTGATTCAGAACGGTTTCCCGTCTGCTAACAAATGGCTTGTGCAGGTAATGACGCAGAGTAGAAACAGAAAACGTTTTAATCTACAACATTTGAATCTTAGCGGGACTGCTAGGTTAAGAGCAGTTCGACTTTATAGTATGATTAACACCAGTAGATGTGCACATGGAATGTACAAGATTTACCTGTACTGGAACATATCTGTATTTTGTCAAAGTGTACAGCAATCTATAATCTAATCAAATTGACACTTGATGACTACTATCCAATTATTTTTGCAATGGTGCCCCTATTTTGGTTGCCAGTATTTTTGTCGTTAACAGTACGGCATGCTTGAGATATCCTGTAAAACCAATACATCACAGGACTTAATGTATAGCATTCTCCCAACACTTTGCTTACCCTTACACATTTTTTTTGGGATAAGATCAGCAATTCTTCTGCAGCGGTTCCTAACCCTCACGTTTTGAAAGGAATGGGCGAATGCAACCTTATGGGTGGAATGCTTCTTGTAAAAGTGTGAACGGGTTTACTTTGATTGCAGCATTTGACAACAGAACACAGTTTAGAGTAAATCAATCAATTTACATATCTTCATATATATGTTTGGATATTGTAATCACAGTTCACTTACTGAAATTTACTTTTGAGCTCTCAAGATTTTGTAGTCTTACTGATTGTTGTTTAGTTTATTTGAAGGATTATTTTTCAGTTAGTGCCCGTCAAGATGATAAGTGCCTGACGGGTTTATGGTACATGAATAATTCAGGACACAGGCCAGTATTTTCTCTTCCAGAAAGTTGAGAAGCCATTATTCAACTTCTAGTTGTTGTCACAGACTTGCCTCCTTTTGACTGGATAGAATGGATGTTTTCCGGAAAAGCATATTTCTGGCTCATTATTTTTGACTGTATCGTACAGATCTTTATGCTGTTCAAGTACCCATAAATCAAATATAATATTCAGAAAGTTCACAAATAATTGCAACGAAACGTGATTATACTGTATCTGTTTTTACTGCACATTCAAGTACATTTTCCAAAATGTCTAATAATAAGACTGTCTAACTAAATCATTAGCTAACTAGTGAACATGTATTGACTGTGAAGATTAAATGTTTAAAAAGCTCAAAGACATCATTGGATACATTTAGGTAAATATGAAAAAAAAAGCATTTAAATGTACAACAAACATGCATTGTATAACAGAGTAGACTATCTCTCATTGTTGTACATTTACTGGCTATTGCACCTTTAGGTATCCATTGTCTCAAAGTTGCTATTGCTTGCAAAGTTTGTTGAGAACAGCCATCATTTAATCTTAATATCAATGCTGACTGCATGCAGTATCTTTTGTGGCCAAGCTGCCAGACACATTGTTTGTCACTGGCAAGACTATTTATGGGAGAGTATTTGTCAAACACATACACTGTTTTTGAACACTGACAGAACATAGGCCTCTGTGATGACACCTTGGGGTCAAAGCCTGAGGGCAGACATTGTGGATGCCAAAGCTTCTTGATTTTGAGGTCTTTATAGGTAGTTCAGTTATGTACAATATGTATCCATGCTTTTACTTTTCATATACTAGACATATTGAAAAGCTTCAGGGTGGGCAAATTCACCAAGACATCTCTATAACTGAAATATGTTAAACTTTATATCAACACCCAATGTCTATTAAGTATGGAAAACAGGATAATTGATAATTGTTTACACTGGATTACATTGTAAATAGTATATATAGCTCACGTATGTTTGGGTTCACATATTTACAACTTTGGTTTCTCAGTTCAATCGTTTGCAAGTGGTCAATAATGGAAGGTTTGTACAGTGCTTTTTTTTTTTTTTTTTGCCGTATTTGACAATGGTATTTTTTCTTGACAATTTATTTTGAGCTGCCCAACAGGCAACAGTATTGATAAATGTCATTAAATTTCACAATGGAAAGAATATCCTGAGCATATTTCCTTCATGACCAAAAGTTACTTTAATACAGATTTATTTCTCAAAATGTTTTGGAGATTTAAAGGTTATAAATTACAGTGGACTATCGTGTACTTTTGGAACGTCAACAACAAAATCCAATACAGCTAACCCCTTCTGACCCTCTTTGCCATACAGGACATAATTGTCACTGGTTCAAGGCTTTTAAAGCGATCAAAAGCTTCTCGGGGCGGATGAACGACAGTATATCTGAGTTCTCATCAGAGCACGGGCAGCCTCTGAAATTGCCCTCCAATTGCTAATCCAACCCACTGATGTGGTATTCCAACACAACTAATTACACTGTGACCAGACAAGCTCATAACCGGATGCAACATTATTCCTGCATACTGCTAAAATAAATTACTTGCAGGTAACAACTTTTACTATTCCTTTACTTTCAATGTGTTGACTAACTTTCAAAAAGTGCTTAATCCCGAAGTGAGCTGTTCCTTAATGATGATATCGCGGGCGTTCTGTGGATACCACTACAGGATCAAAGCAGCACAGAGCAATGTCATTGTTCACCCTCAAGTCTTGACCATCCCACCTCAGCAGACATATGGGGGGATATTATTGTGTGTGTGTGTGTGTGTGTGTGTGTGTGTGTTCGTCTCAGAGGAAATAGGTTCCCTAGGGGTTAGGGGCCTACTCTTGATCCTGTGGTGATACCAAGGATTTACGGGAGCTCTTGTGATTAGCCAGAGGGGAAATAGGAAAACAGGGCAATAGCTTCTAGAGGTGTAACATCTGAGAAATATGGTTGAACAAACGAACACAAAAAACCCATGCACACGTAAGCACCATCATTATAATGCGAATTCAATTTTTCCTGTTGATGGCGAACTTTAAAGGTTATGTAAACTGCTGTTATGTCACTTTGGTTTGTGTATACTCAGCATATAAATATGCATTGTTATAACCTTGGAACCAACCATAACCATTTCTCTACAAAAATACTTTTTGGATGTTTAAACTGACGTCCCAATGCCATAAGCTTACGTCTCCTTGAATAAAAAAAAATGCTGGGCCACTTATTACAACCTACAAACAATTTGTAAGGAAAGGCTGTCCAACTACAGAACCTTTTTTGCTTTATTTCGAAATATTGTCTAATCTGTCAAATTCCTATCTGGCCAATAAGGCATATTTCCTACTGAGAAATATTTTCTGATCAGTCTGTTCTACTGTATCCTATATGAATATTGTTAAATGCATATGTTTTTTTAAATTTGACCATTATTGTTCCGGATGCACAAAGGCATACAGTCACTTTACTGATCCTTAATGGGTTTACTACTTGTTTCGCCAATTATAGATTGGGATTTGGGCATGTCTTGTCTCCCTTGGGCTTTCCTCTGCTGTGCTTCTACTGAACCTGCCTAGTACCTCTTGGGTTGCAAAAAGCAATTAAAGGCACCACCTGTTTCTCCCTTGCCTCTGCCTCCACTGCAGGGTAATTGGAAACCCCTGTCTATTGGTACTGGTCTGCTCTTGCCAAATCAGCAGCCAATAGCTCATGCAGCTGTGTCCCTGAGTCCAAAAACAACACCAATGGGCTCGTATCGAACTTCCTTCTTTTTTTTTATTTTTGCTCACAGAAGTTCTGAGTCTGCAAAACTAGACGCAGAGTTGAATAAGATTCCTGAAGTTTGGGGGTTCTATACTTGTGCGCTTATGCACGTCCTATACTTCAGTGATGTGCGCATTAATACTGGAAGTTGTTGTTTACATTGTTGGGCAGAAACAAGTACTGTCCAAATGTTTTCTGACTTCAGTTACATATTATTTACATTTTTGAAAATGAATACAGTAACGTTTAAACAATGTATTACTATGTTATTTCTGGCTGGCTCATGCCCTGTTAATATTCTGATGATGTGATGAGATTTCTTACAATAAGACAGAGAGCCAAAGTTAGCTGATCTCTATCTATTCATTAAGCCTACATCAGAGAACCACATTAGCTTGCTGGTCCCACACACACACACACACACACACACACACACACACACACACACTGTAACTACCGTTATAATATTAGCTAGCTTTATCAAAGAGGGGAACTTTTAAAATAAGCAGCTGTATTAAAATATTTTTATATTAAGCATTCTTATTAATTTGGTCTAGCAGAAGAATAACAAAAACAATGTACAGTGTAAACAATTTACAGCCAAGTAAATAAAAACACATACCAAAAATCCCATTCTTAAAATCTATAGCCCCCCCCCCCCCCAAAAACATATTAGTTTAACTGTAAAGGGAAAGCAAGGTTGTGCGATATTTGACCTTTAGATCTAAGATGACACCTCCACATTTTCAATCAATCTTTTATTGAGTGAGACTATCAGCAAGCCACAATCTAATTAATGGACAGTGATGGATTATAAAAGAAACGCCAGCCATGTACACAGAAAGACATAGACGCAAGCATTAAATTACACAAAGACATGCATCACTAACAGCGCTATAGTTAAGAGTAAAACCAATGGTTTGATTCACCAGAGTACATTGAATATGTTGCACAGTGTAGTGACATGTGCTTGTTTATGGGGAAATTGATAGCTCAAAGTAGTTTAATGAAACTACACTGCTCTGCACATGTAACAAACACATGATCACACACATAACTATAATAAACACAAGTCTATGCAATATTAATTCCTAGTATCTTGAACACTATTGGTGAATCTTTTGTAATGTGGCGATAGTTTTTTTTGTGACAGTTATGCCAATCTAGCATTCACACTGAATTGTCTAAGAGATTCTGTGTACCAGAAAGTAAATCTTTAAAGGGGCCATATTATGCACATTTTCAGGTTCATACCTTTATTTAGGAGTTCTGCTAGAAAAGGTTTACGCGTTTTAATGTTCAATAAACAATTTATTTTTTAAAAACTGCCTGGATCTGCAGCACCTTTATCCACCCTCTGTCTGAAACGCTCCGTTTTAGCTCCTGTCTCTTTAAGCCCCCCTCCTGATGAGCCCAGTCTTCTCTGATTGGTCAGCTGGCTAAACAAAGGGAATTTGCCTTTGCCCTAACGAAAACAGCGTTCTCTCGACATGGCGAAACCACCCGGCCGCCACTCTGACTGGCTCTAGTTGAGGGCGTGCCAAACAGTATTCAAATGTGTGACTTAGTGACGTAGGTAAGTCAAGGAACAAAACGCCGGACTACAAACGAGGTGTTTCAGGCAGTTCAGGAGCAGTGTTTTCTGTGAGAGAGAGTAGCTCCCTTTGGTGTGGGCTTTGTAGCTTTCAGACCTTTTACATGCACAAAAAGCTATATAACATACTAAAGGAGAGGGAAAAACCCCAAAAGCCTAATAGGTCCCCTTTAAGTACTTTTACAGTGTAACAAATTACTGTACTCGAAGAGTGATATGTGTTTGTATTTGTTTGAAATACTCAAGAGAAGAGATTAATATTTTACAACAGAGGTAAAATACTTATTTTAAACATGATTGCCTCAATTATATAAATTAGATCTTAGATCAATGCATCTATTGAACACCATATCCATTAACTTGAATGGCTGTTAATGGAGAATAACCTGCATTTGCTGAACTCAGGATGTCAAAAGGATGAGCACGATGTAAATGTGTACAATAGATCCACTTAACACATCCACTTCAAAGTCTCGTCTTTGTTCATATCAATTTCTGGTGTCAAATGGCAGAAATGTAGACCTTATGACTAATGCATTTGCTCTAATACGATATAAATAGCCGACTTTTTATGTTCAGCTGGATCATATTGCTCACATAGTTTTGGAAGTAGTGTTGTTTTGATTAACTTCATAATCCAGCCAATAGGAGGATGAGAAAATGAGTAGTCTTCTGTATATGCTGGTAAGCAAATCTTTTGATATTGATTCAATGATCCATATTTCCAAACTATCACTCCCTGAAGAGTTCAAGATACCACTGACCTTTTCAACTGATATACTTTAAGCCTCATTAACATTTCCATTCTCCATGAAAAGCTACAAAACATTGTGGCTTTCACACTTAACAACACTAGAGTTAGGCATGGACAATACCTGACCAACCATGAAATTGAGCACTTACTAAGTCCCAGTGGTGACAGAGCAAAAGCAAGGTAAAGTATATGTGGCATTAGTGCTCTTACAGTGCCTTATTTTCTTAAATGTAAGGCTGGAATGAAATATTCATTGGCATTTTTATTTTAGATTTTGCATCCTATAACCAGCTGAATCCAATTCAGAGTTTATAGTTCACAAGAGACAAGAGGAAAACATTTGAATAAAACAGAATTAAATACAATTGCAATAGGATAGAATATAGACAATCAAAAAATTCTAAGCAACAAAAACAGGTTACAGTAAAAAGAATAATACATTGACCACAACCGATTAACGCTAAAATCATTGCTAAAACAAGTTTCCTCCTTGCCAGAATATTGATCCAAGCTCTGTTCCTAAAATAAAAACAGAACCAAGCTTATTATCTAGTCAAATACCCAGGCATTTATATCACAAATGATTCTCAATAGTTTTATAATCTATAGTGTTAAAAACACTGTTGCCGGTTGTATAGTTTGAGAACGATTAACAGAACAGGAGTAATCAATAGTATCATGAATGAAAGAAGAACACTAGACAATATTTTGTGTAAAAGATAGTAAATAAAACCGCTGGTCTGCTGGTAGCCTCAACAAAAGCAAGAGTCTATTTTATAGCCATCTTGATTCACTGCAATCAGAGAATTTCAAAAATGATTTTCAGTTACCTTATTTTAACATAACGTATACAGCTGTACAATATCCCTTCCATTACTAGCCAAACCAAATAATGATGCTGAAGCAGCATTGAACAAAAGTAATGATTGATTTTTAATCAGCTGCAGGCTACATTCAATTTATCTACGGAGGACTTTATCTAGAATATTTGCTTAAAATCCTGTAATCACTGTTTTTTCAAAAACAGGTAGTGTAGCTAGGATTACAGTTATCTTTACACTATTCTCGGCAGGAAAATGTTAAAGTATGTGTATCATGGTTTCACTGGGAGAGCAGGATTCCAATAAGGAACAAAACTGAAGTCTTCTAAAAACATGCTATCTCTGTGGCCCATACTTATAAAAAGAGGCATTTCTATTGTGCTCACTGCCTCTCTCCACAGTCCTGATCCCCTCTGCCATAGACCACACTGAAAAGATCTCCAGCTTCCCTGCACGCCCCCCTCGCTGGCTAATGCATGGAATGGAGCAATGGTAGTCAAGAGATAAAACATGTTATGTAAATACCTTTGATGGTTAATAATGCTGTCAGAACAAAGGCTGACATGATGGCAATTGTTCGGCCATATGCCTATTTATTTAGCACATTGAAAGGTTGTTACCATGTCTGTTTCCCACAGCAGATTGTGTAATGATGTGAGTGGGTTGGCCCATTAACAGCAGCTTGGCATCCAGTGCTACCCTTTGGACTGGGCCTAACCACACTGTGATTCTGTCTTGGTAGGGTCTTTAGGTCCAGCCTTGTCAACTCAGGGCTCTCGGCAACACCATCACCATGGCAACCCTTTGAACGTTTTTTTAATTTTTATTTGCAGGCGTCAGCAGTCTAAATAAGGGTGAATGTTTTGTTTTAGTGTCATCAATGGATTGTTTACAGCAAGGTTTAAATGTCTTTAAATGTATTATTAAACAGTCATCAAAAAACATGAAATATATCATCAAAGTAGAAGATCAACATATCAATTAAATACATTTTTAGATTTCAGAATGTTAACATTTTCGTATCAGAACTAATGTTACTGCTCTTTGGAGTTAATTAATACTGAATAGACAGTGGAAGGCAGTTTAGAACACCTGCTACTATAACACTAATTGAAAAGTACAGTTGATATTCAAATAAAATAAACCATAACTAAATGATACACTGAGATGGAATCTTTGCAACTCATGCCACATCACGATATTCCAGTGTGTAACCATATTGTGTATAGATCAAACATACTCTACCCAGAATTTTCTAATCCACACATGAAATGTACATTTTAGTGCTGCATAATAATTCTGAAAGGAATGGAATGAATTTAAAAGCGGTAATTCTTGTAATTCCATCAAATTTTGTCCAACAAATTCAATTGATGTGCATGCCATGCTGTATGTCAGCACAATCATTTAAAGACACTATTTTCATTTGCATTGATGTGTTTGAGACTGTCTTGTTCTTTTTGCATCTGATGACGTGTACAGCAAAGTTACAGCGAGACAATTCAATCTTTTGTAGTAATTGATTCTTCCACCTGAGGGCAGTACTTTCTAATCTAATATTAGATAAATTTATCTGTTTCACATCTCCAATTAAACCACGTCATTGGATTTGCTTTCAGGTTCAGCTCACACACTTGTTTCTTTGTCTCTCGGTCTGAAAACGATTGAATGCTCATCAGTTCCCTCCTCCAACATACAGCAGATGTCCAAAATGATCAGATTATAAACCGTTTTCAATATTAAATACTGAATTGTTAACAGTGTGTTTGTACTGACTATGTTTGTATTTGTCATGATCTAGGTTTCAATATGAAGAAAATGCAAAATGCCACAGGCTAAACTTTTGTTCTGAACTTCACTGCATTTTCCTGTGATGGCAAACATTTGGCTGAAGTGCTAATGTATTGTGTGCTATGGACAACGACCTGAGTGCTGAATGCTGCAAAACGGAATGGCCTGTGCAGTTCAAGCTCTCTACTTCATTTCCTTTGTTGTGTCCTCTCCTGTAGCTGACCCCATTTGGAGTGAAAGCTTTATAATGTTTCAACCACACAAAATATGTTGAAGGCCACACAATTTTTGCCTGTGCTGCATGAACAGACAAGAAAAAAAAAAACTATTCAAACAGAGACTCCACTCAATGTAATAAGATGAATTAAAATTATTACCTTTAAATACAATGTTTTGAATACAATTGGCATATTCCCAATTAGTACACACATTCTTCTCGAGGAGGTTGCTTACTGTTGACATCAGGCAATCTGTATTACTTTGGCAGAATGCAAGCCCACGCATAACACTCTGTAGTGTCTTACTTATTATTTTTCTCTCTTTAGAGACAGTTATATTGTCTCTTACAGATTTCAAATAGTATCAATGTGTGTGCCTGCGGCCTTGTCTGTCACTTCTTCTTTACCATGAATTAAATAAAGCCGATGACGCCACCTAGTTATCTAAACATCACAGCCAAGTATGAGCAGGAGAAGGGCCAATTTGAAAGTGGGAAAAACTATAATTTATACAGTTCTGTTAACTTCATTTGTTTGAGGCGAGTTCTAAACCAAGAACAACATTCGTTAGTTTAAGGCTAATTGAATCTTCGTAATACTCATCAGGTACTTATATCCTGTGATGTTGTGGATGAACAAAATATGTAGAAAGAAGAGAAGTATACAATATGACAAACGTTAGCTCTAGTTAGAATTCCCACTTACAGTGCCAAGAAAAGATAATTACCCAATGTTGCCTCAAAAATGTTTGGGCATTATTTATATGTCAGTTTGTTCAGATCTTCAACCAAATTTCAATTGAAAAAGGGTACTCTGATTGAATAACATGGATAGAAATTTATATTCAGTATGGATTTTAGGATTTTCAAAGACCTTATGATGATTGAGCAGTTGTACCTCGCCCGAAATAGAGAAAACGGGGCTACCCCCTGGAGCCAGACCCAGGGGGATGCTCGCCAGCGAGCGTCTGGTGGCCGGGCCTTGACCCATGGGGCCTGGTCGGGCACAGCCCGGGAAAAAAAATGGAGCCGCCGCCCTGTGAGTCCACCACCTGCAGGGATAGGCATTGCGGTCGGGTGCAATGGCCTCCCAGATTTGAACCTGAGCGGTGCTTTGTTGCTGGACTTCTGCGCTAGTCATGGATTGTCCATAACGAACACCATGTTTGCGCATAGGGAGGTACATAAGTGTACTTGGTACCAGAGCACCCTAGGCCGCAGATCGATTATCCACTTTGTGGTCGTATCGTCAGACCTGTGGCCTTATGTCTTGGACACTCGGGTAAAGAGAGGAGCTGAGCTGTCAACTGATCACCACCTGGTGGTGAGTTGGATCAGATGGTGAGGGAGGCTGCCAGATAGGCCCGGTAAACCCAAACGTGTAGTGAGGGTGAATTGGGAACGTCTGGCTGAGGCCCCTGTCCGTGATGTCTTTAACTCCCACCTCCAGGAGAACTTCTTGGGCATCCCGGGGGAGGTTGGGAACATTGAATCCGAGTTGGCCATGTTCAAAACCTCCATTGTGGAAGCAGCTGCTAGGAGTTGTGGTCAGAAGGTCATCGGTGCCTGTCGTGGTGGCAACCGAAGAACCCGCTGGTGGACACCAGCAGTGAAGGAGGCTGTCAGACTGAAGAAGGAGGCCTTTCGGGCTTGGTTGGCCCAGGGGGGTCTCCTGAAGCAGCAGACGGGTACTGGGTGGCCCGAAGGGCTGCCGCTCCTGTAGTCAAAAAAGCAAAAACCCGGTGTGGGAGGAGTTCGGGGAAGCTATGGAGCAGGACTTTCGTTTGGCCTCAAGGAAGTTCTGGCAAACCGTTAGACGGCTCAGAAAAGGAAAACAGGGCTTGGCCCAAGCTCTGTTGAGCAGGGGAGGAGAACTATTGACCCAGACTGGGGATATTGTCGGGCAGTGGAAGGAGCACTTTAATGAACTCCTTAAACCAACACGTCCTCTGTAGAGGAGGCAGAGTTCAAAGACTCGGGGGAAGCCTCGCCCATATCCCTGGCAGAGCTTACAAAGGTAGTTAGGAAGCACCTCAATGGCAAGGTGCTGGGTGTGGATGAGATTTGCCCCGAGGTGCTGAAGGCTCTGGAGATTGCTGGGCTGTCTTGGTTGACACGCCTCTTCAGTGTCGCGTGGAGGACAGGGACAGTACCTTTGGAATGGCAGACCGGTGTGGTGGTTCCCATTTTTAAAAAGGGGAACCGGAAGGGGGTGCTCCAATTATCAGGGTTTCACACTTCTCAGCCTACCTGGGAAAGCTTATGCCAGGGTACTGGAAAGGAGGCTCCAATTGATTGTCGAACCTCAGATCCAGGAGGAGCGATGCGGATTCCGTCCTGCTCGTGGAACAGTTGACCGACTCTTTACCCTCGCTGGGTTCATGGGAGCCCATCCAGTCTACATGTGTTTTGTGGAGAAGGCCTACGACCGTGTGCCCCGGAGAGTCCTTTGGGGGGTACAGCGGGAGTATTGGGTACCAGGGCCGTTACTACAAGCCATTCGGTCCCTATAAAACCAGAATGAGAGCTGTGTCCGTATACTCGGCACAAAGTCAATTTGGGGGTGTCCGGTTTCTAAACAATATTTAGAACAGATTTTGGCTGAGAGCAGATATGTCATTTGGGTTTTCAAGTGAACATCCTACATCCTGAATGTTTTGTTAAAGGGATAGTTAAACCTTTTGGGAAATAAGATATGTTCCTACTTACCCCTAGACCAGGGGTGTCAAACATGCGGCCCGGCGGAGGGTCCAACTCGGCCCGCCCGATGAATTTGCTAAGTGTGAAAATTACATAAAAACATAAATTGCATTTCTATAAAGGTACCTGCTATTTCTAATCAGTCCACTAAGGGTCACACTGTCTCAGTAAGAGCATGCGACGATAGACTGTAAAACAAGTAAAGAGTAAGAGCAGCGATTTACACTGAGAACGTTGGCTACCTTTT
>JAVQIZ010107786.1:0-14586 GCA_036023535.2 Galaxias brevipinnis
TTATCCTATAATAAACTAGTAATTAAATAAATTACCAAAGTATAATGGTGCCAAACAAACTTTTTCCCTAGTTAATTTACTCTTTCTCTCTCTCTCTCTCACACACACACACACTCACATACATGCACCCACTCATACACAAATTACATTCATTGCCCACTAGCACCTTTTTCGATGGATTGAAATGAATGCCGTTCAGCTAAGATAACGAGAAGTCCAAGTGACACAAACCGCCTATCTAGTCATTATCGATGATGCAACCACAGACAGTTGTTTGCTATCAAGTGTTTTTACATCATGGCTGACTGGCTGACTGGCTGACTGACTGACTGGCTGATTGACTGACTGACTGAATGACTGACTGACTGGCTGGCTGGCAGACTGACTGACAGACTAGCTGACTGACTGACTGCTGGGTTGTGAGGAGGCAGAAAGAGAGGGAGAGAATGGAGCTGGAGCCCAGATGCCAGAGTGTTTCCAGATGTCAAAGGGTCCTCGGGGAAGCATCGGTGTACACTGCCCACTTTTGTGAAGTAATTATACAATTTCCCCCTTCGAAATGATCCCGTCTCACCATTCAACAATGATTTGTGAAGTCATCGTTTATGCTGAGGTGGTGGTAATAAAAGGACTGCACGTTTTTTTGTCCTTGGAAAAGGAGTGGTTGTCTAGGGAACAAAAATTCTACTTTTACATCTGGATTTACCATATCAAAAGTATTCCCTACTCATGCATACCGATGAGCATACCTGTAACAGTATGACATCTCTTCGACATAGTGATATGTGACTACTAGTTATTCTAGTGACTATTCTATTCCATTGGATTGTTCTCTATTGTATTCCATCCTGAAAATACGCCTATGTTTTTTAAATGTCTTTTCTCTGTACCCCACAGGCCATGTGTTCAACATGCCCCATGACAATGTGAGGGCGTGTGAGGAGGTGTTCGGCAAACTGAAGGACAACCACATGATGTCACCCACTCTGATACAGATCGACCGCATCCGCCCCTGGTCAGTCTGCAGTGCCGCCATCATCACCGACTTCCTGGACAGGGGTCATGGTCAGTAATCACTTCCTGCGTTCCAACAGCGCTCCCTCCAACCACAGGCTGTCTCCTTCCATTAAGTTAGTGATCTTTAAAAAGGTACATTTGCAAAATGTGGGTTAAACAAAGTCTGGTCTGAGGGGAACCAAACACAGTTGTCAACTGTCCAAATTGTCGTTTAAACACAGTCATAATTATTTTCTTACCCCAACAGCCAAATCTGAACAGTTTATACAACAATCAAGTTTGTTTTTACAGGTCATACAATTAGCAGTAATAGTACTAGCGTTTCAATGCATTATTTCACATGTGTATAAAATTAGAAAATATATTTTTTGGGTGTGTCACACAATCTTTTGTTAATATTCTAATGTAAATATTGAATTGGCAAAGTATACTTTATACTTTACGGTAAAAATAGCATTCCCTACATTTGATCATGACGAACTTCACAGTCAATACATAGACTTAAAACTGTGACAAATTAAAACAAATTGTACACCCCTCTACTCTCCTTGGCCAATGATTTTAAAGCTACAACTCTTCACCGGGCTATCTCACGGTTTCCATGGCGATCAGTCCCTATCCCCCGTGCTTATGTGTTTGTTCCTCCGCCCCCTTTCAGGTGACTGTCTGTTGGACCAGCCCCAGCCCCAGCGCCTGCTCTCCCTCCCGGACGCCCTCCCAGGTCTGAGCTACAGCCTCCCCCGTCAGTGTGAGCTGGCCTTCGGGGCAGGCTCCAAGCCCTGCCCATATATGCAGCCCTGCTCCAAGCTCTGGTGCACGGGGAAGGCCCGAGGACAGCTGGTGTGCCAGACCCGACACTTCCCCTGGGCTGACGGCACCGGCTGCGGGGACGGGAAGCTGTGCTATCGAGGGTTCTGCACAGATAAGAACAGCACCACGCGCAATAGGGTTAGTGGGTTTAATAAAAGAAAAGCTACATTAAAGGCTGTGTTGATTACTGTTGCTCAGCCTCACAGTAGACTCAGTTTACATTCTACTAAGAGCCTTTGTTAACCTGATGGAAGACATGGACAGACAACAGAGAATATGTTAGATGGTATTAACTTATGTGGCGTCAAACAGCAAACAGGGTTTCATAGATTCCATGCACACCTGCAAGGTTGGTGGCTATGGAGGTGTGCCATAGCATTTCCAAAACTGTGGAAACAGGACAATAAAGAGTATTGCGTATCGTCTCTAGAGCTATAGTGATTGCTTGTGTGTGTTTGTTCGTGTCTATGCGTGTGTGTGTGTGTGTGTGTGTGTATGTGTGTGCAGGTGGACGGGCGGTGGGGTGTGTGGGGTTTGTACGGGGCATGTTCTAGAACCTGTGGAGGCGGAGTCCAGCTGGCCAATAGAAATTGTGACAACCCCGTCCCGGAGCACGGGGGCAAATACTGCCAGGGTCTGCGGGTCAGGTACCGCTCGTGTAACCTCAGCCCCTGCCCTGACACAGGCAAGACGCTCCTTCACCTCACAACCGTCCTACAGCAAGAAACAGGACTAACATAATCAGCAGAAAAATATACCTGGCAAAAGAAATTATAATAATTATTAAAAAAATGAATATTTCATTATGTACATACATTTGTCTGAATAATAAAATACGAATTTGTAAAAAAAATTATAATAACTGGTTGTCTTAAGTAAAACATGTATTTCTGTAATTTAATTTAAACAGCTGTTTCCTTCTCAAACTGTTTCCATTTTCGACACAGATTGAACCTGTGGTTTACTAACCCCACTTCTTCTTTTACTTCTGCTTCACCAGGTAAGAGCTTCCGCGAGGAGCAGTGTGAGGCCTACAACGGATTCAGCCTCAACACCAACAGACTGACGGCCTCGGTGGCCTGGGTGCCCAAGTACTCTGGCGTGGCTCCCAAGGACACCTGCAAGCTCATCTGCAGGGCCAACGGCACGGGGTACTTCTACGTGATGTCTCCTAAGGTACCCATCCGTCACTGCTCTCCGCTCCGTCTGCCCCCTTTCTCTGGGGGATGTTATGTGCTTATACAGTAAAAGGCTCAAAATATCCGCTGGTACTAAACAAAAAATATATATACGCATACATTCGTTACATTGATTTGTTGTAAACTCATTCGTGTGTATGTGTTTGATGCTGACAAGGAACTAACTAAATGCATGTTGAAAAAGAGGGGAGGAAGAGGGAGGGAGCTGGATAAAGAAACACTGGGGCAGAGAAAAAGAGAAAAACATTGAGAGAGAGAGAGAGAGAGAGAGAGAGAGAGAGAGAGAGAGAGAGAGAGAGCGAGAGAAAGAGAGAGAGAGAGAGAGAAAGAGAGAAAGTGTGTGAGGGAGAGAGAACCATTGGGAGAGAGATAGACAACCACTTGGGGAGGGACAATGTCACTTAACAGCTCTAGATTGTCAGCCATTGTTGAGGTAACCATTACTTTAAATCAGTATGACCACATCACTAAGTTTCAAACCTCTCCATAACACTGGTCGAAGCCAAACATTGCCTTATAGTGTTTTGTTACAACGGTTCCAGCCAATCCTCTATTTGAGTCCCTTATTGCATATGTGTGGCTAAACATATTCTGACGTTTATATATTGGTTTTGCATGCTGGCCCCTCTGGCTTTGCTACTTCGTCAGCATGTGCGTTTTAATATTCTTACATGATTATTAGCGTTTATGGAAAGGCGACAGCATTACAAATAGAGAAAGAGTATCTCGCTCTTTCGTTCTTTTCAACCTCCTTTTTCTTTTCCTCTTTCTTCGATCCTGGCAATATTTCTTTATTTACTGCTTCACCTAAACTTCCTGACCTACTTTGCTATTCTTCCATTTCTCCTAAACACACATGCATCCAAAATACATGCAAATTAGATATAAAGACACCGTTATCTTTCCTCTGACTTCCTTATCACTGAGATATAGTAGATTTATGATAGATGATTTCAAATAATTAAACTAAAATAATTATTCACAGTAACGCACCAACAAAAGTAAAAAAGCTGATAATAGATTTAACATACGCTATTCTCTACCTCCTCCCCATCCTCCTCCTCCCCACCCTCCTCCCCCTCTTTCTCCTTCTCCTCTTTCTCCTCCTCCTCCACTCCCCAGGTGGTGGATGGGACTCTATGCTCCCCGGACTCCTCCGCCGTGTGCGTCCAGGGAAAATGCATCAGGGCTGGCTGCGACGGCAAGCTGAACTCCAACAGCAAGTTTGACAAGTGTGGGGTGTGCGGCGGAAACAACCAGAGCTGCAGGAAAGTCTCGGGACTGTTCACCAAGCCCATGTGAGTCACCACGGTTACAGTGCACTCACTACATCATCGCTGGACTACGTCAGTAATGCCAAGGAGTCTTGTATAACTATAATATTAGATCTGGAATATTGTCTTTGGATTATGAATGCAGGAAATGAGTATATCGCCGTACTGTCCTATAACACATACTTAAGTAAAAGTCACAGTTTTTTTATTCATAAGAATTGTAAGCCGTCAACCGTATATTTAAAAACATGTCTGACAGTACAAGTGACTCAGGAAGATGAGGATTGCATTCACTATAGTTTATTTTCTATTATAACTTTTTACCTTTAACCTATTTACCTTTGCAAAACACCTTTTTTTCTACCCCTTGACACTGCTACTTCCTTTTAAAATATCTACCTTTGGCTAACCTCTTTTCCGTTCCTCTAGACATGGCTACAACTTTGTGGTGCTGCTGCCAGTGGGGGCTGCGAACATTGACATCCGCCAGCGTGGTTACCGAGGCCTCCTGAATGACGACAACTACCTGGCCGTGAGGAACCGTCACGGGAGGTACCTGCTCAACGGTAACTACGTGGTGTCGGCCGCCGAGCGCGACCTCCTGGTCAACGGCACCTTGCTCCGGTACAGCGGCACGTCCACCTCCGTGGAGCTCCTCCGGGCCACACGGCCCCTCCCCGAGCCCCTCACCGTGGAGCTTCTCTCTGTGGGCAAGATGACCCCGCCCAGGGTGCGCTACTCCTTCTACCTGAGCCGCCGCGGCGAGGAGGAGACCAACGAGGAGGACAGGAAGGCGCAGCGGCGGAAGGAGAAAGAGAAGGAGGAGAGGAGGAGGGACGCGGCCGCCGAGAACAGCATTCTGGTGGACGACGACAAGATGGAGGACGTCAATAAGAAGGAGAAGGAGAAGGGGTCGTTGGTGGATAAAGAGAGGGGGGTCAGTCAGTGGGTGGCGGGGGAGTGGGACGGCTGCACGGTGAGCTGTGGGACAGGGATCCAGGCCAGGCTGGTGAGGTGTCAGAACCCCGAGGGGCGGCTGGTGGCTGCCGCGGGCTGCGACGACGGACCCAGACCCCCCGCCGTGCGAGTGTGTGGGGATCCCTGCCCGGCGTGGGACGTGGGGCCCTGGTCCTCCTGCTCCAAGACCTGCGGTCGAGGGTACAGGCGGAGGCCCCTGAGGTGTGTGACGGGGACAGGAGTGGGGGCGGGACGCGCTTTGCATCGGGACAGCTGCGTGGGAATGAGGAAGCCGCAGGAATTGGACCTCTGCAATTTGAGGACTTGTTAGAGAGAAGGGAAATCGGCCGTTTGCGTAAAAAACAAAACAAAGAGAAAGGTTTGGTTCTCCCACAGGAAAAGGATGGCTGTTCCTGTGGTTGCCTTGGGGTGAATTATTTGGACATGGACGCCGGCCCGCAGTATTTGTTGATACAGGTTTTGATGTGAAAACCATCAATAGGAATGAGGGGATTGTCAGCGTGGGGACGAATGAACACCAGATGAGGGGTACAACGAAACAAAACATCAGAGCAAAAACATATTTTCCTGTTTGTTTCTACACCGGACACAGGGCAAAGCGGCACAGAGTAAGGCACTCTCTTTCCTTTGCCTGTTGATAAGAGAGCCAGTTGTCCAAGCTCTGAACAGGATTAAACAAAGGCAGCAGAGGAGTCACGCCGAGATCATAAGGGAATAGATATCTTTGTATTATTGGTTTGAGTTTGATTAGTCTACCTCTAGATGGACATGACACGCCAACACTGCAGGCACACACACACGCACACACACAACACACCCAAACATTTGTGCATAACCCTAAAAACACACACACACACACACACACACACACACACACACGCAAACACTCTCTCTCTAGCATGTACGCTCCCACCAAACCCATAAACATTAAACAGAGCAGTAAATGGGCCACAGGTGTTATTTGGCTGAAAAGACCATTTCAATTACTGAACATTCTAACCAATCACTGGACATCTAGTGGAGCCAGACCAAGATCTCTCCTGTGAATTTACTTTTAAATGTTTTATTTCAATCTGCAGTGAGAAGACTTTGATATAATGTGAAGCGCGGTACTGTATCTGAAAAATGCAAGGCTAGCACTGTCAATGCACTAGTTTAAAGTTGTATTTTGTATACTTTATGGATTAAACTAGTGACGTTGATACCTTTATCTTCATAAGATCGTTTAGGAATTTTTTCACTTTGATGTGTTCAAAGATATCTTGTATATGATTCCGTATATATTATCAATATTGCTAAGGATCATTGTTATAGTAATCTAGCAAGTAGTACAGGTCTTACACACCAGTAAAGTAAAAACAAATGTATACAAAAGTAATTCATGAAGGTGTATCTTGTTTAACCAAAAAAATTCAAGAAAATAGAGAAAGAAATTGAGATTATTTTTAAAATGTATCTTAAACTTGTTTGTCGGTGAAACAACTGTGTACATGTCGTTAACTGTATCACTTGCTTGTGTTCCTAATCGTCATTAGTTGCCAAAGAGATGTTTCACACTTTTTCAAGAACGCCTTTTAACTACAATGGACAACCTTCCCCACTAACTCACAAGAGAATGGTCTGCTAATATTTACTACACAATTTTTACACTCCATAAATCCTTATTTTTGTGCATACAAGAGACGCCATATAAAGTTGAATCATGGGATGTGACTCAGTAAGTGTCATAACTGTTTTGACAGATCGTTTTTGACAAAGTGTTAGAATGTAAACAACAGTAGGGAGGGGCTGGCTTCTGGTCAGGCGTTGCAAAGATGGTTTGAAGCTTGGCCTTAAAGACACAAATAGCTCTTTTTTGAGCAGCATTGATTCTCTTTAGGTTTGTTGGGTCTTTTTGGTTTGAGTGAGACCGTTTGAATCACAACTGTTACTTTCACACTTCTGCAATGTACATTTTGAGGGCTTTACGCCTTTTACTCGTTACAGAGTCACATTTTAATAAATGAATTGCCATGGATTGGTTTTATCATGGCCAAGTGGATACCTATATAATTAACGTATGGATAAGGATCAAATTATTACTGACTCGTATACAGAAATACGCATGCTTTCCAGAAATATTTTCAGACATAAAATTTTAGGCCACATCTATCAAATATTAGGGAAATTGTACAATTGCCAATTTTAGACTTGTTATTGTATTCTTTTCCATATCTCATATTTTGTATTGTATACTATGTATACATAAATAAATTACAACATTGTTTGCCCTGCTTTGTATCATTGTTTGCCCTGTAGCTTATAAGTATTTACATGTTTTTTTTGGGTTAAGGTAAATTGTAAAATGTCATTTTAGATCTATAACCTTATTACAAATAATATAGACATAGAAGTATTTAAAGTTGTTGTTGTTGTTGTTGCCCTTGACAAAAGATTAGCTTTAGGCATATTTTGCAGCCCAAACAAACTGTCAGAATTCAGTCAAAGTTTTTTTCATGTCATGTTGTGTTCTATTTCACATATTTCTCTACTGATATATCAATAGCCAGATCTGCTGTGCTGTTCAGTTCTTACTGGCTCAATGGTCCTGTCACCTCGGCTCATCTCTGGCTGAAAAGAATAAAAAAAACATTAATTCAGCTCACTTTGGAATTCTGCTGAGTCGAGCTACAGGGCGATGCCTGTGTTGTCTTAACAACCCCCCGGCCCCTGTCTGTTGCATGTCTTCGGATTCAACTTGGTCTCTGTCTCTGTGTGGGTCTCTGTGTGGGTCTCCGTGTGTGCGTGTGTGTCTCTCTCTCTCTCCCTCTCTCTCTCTCTCTCTCGCGCTCTCTCTCTCTCTCTCTCTCTCTCTCTCTCTCACACACATACACCTTTAATCAATGCAGTTTATCAGTGATGTGTCGATTTACATTTTTAAAAAGTATATGACATTTCAAATATATAATATCTTCCTCATACAACTCTAAATCTGATCCCGTAAGTCTCCAGATTAGAGGAGGATTGTCTGTCACAGTGGTGTTCTTCCAGTAAAACGCACTCCTTGTCAAATTCCACAAGACAAAAGGGGCAACAACTCGAAGGAAAAACAGTTGGTTGAGGGTCAGCTACTTGGAATGAGCGTCTCTCTTCTCCACGTTTCCCCTTCACATGCTTTTAACAGTCAAAGTTAAGCCAGGTGTTCGTCAGCTAGCTACAGCTAACTATTTCCAATCCACAAACTGTTAAACTAATGAAACCCTCATGCTTTGCTGGAATTCCATGGCCTATAGTCACCTGGCTAGCTGGGCGCGTTGTATAAACCCGAAGGAGATGGTTAAACCACGCTGTATCTTTGCTCTGTGACTTTTATTGACAATAACAGTCCGTTTTACAAACTTTGCCACGGAGTAGCTGTGTGCATAGTTGTGGATCATAATTTACTATTTTTTTTTTTAAGTTTTAGAGGCTTTAAAAACAAAGTTCTGTATCGAAAACAAAGGACGATAAGAAGTCATAATAATAATTGAACGAGAAACTAAGGAGAAAATAAGGAGATAGATTCTGTTTCCCTGTTGGCTGACGAGACTTTTTGTTTAGTTCCACGGACCTACAACACAACTCAGTGTAGACCTTGGACCTAAAGCGCTACTTTTAGAATACCACCCCCTCTTAGAATAGCGCCGCTCAATGGAAACCCTCCATTCAAAGAGGGATTTAGTCCAGGAAGCTGCCTTTATATGGGTCCAGCAAGGGCCCCCTTCAGTGTTCACCTCAGAGCCTCTACCACCACAGTCAGGCCAAGCAAAGACAAAAAAAGAAGAGACGCATGAAGATTCTTCCTGTCCAGAAAATCACATCCTCTGCCCTCTTTCACGCAAAAAGAATGGAGTGGGATCTGCCAAGAAAGTGGACACACGGTCACCCCTATTTTCCCCCACTCACTTCTTCGCGTGGAGGCCTGTCCGACCTGTCATCGTGTTCAGCTCACGCGGTTAGTCATCACCACAAAGGGTTAATGTTTCTCGGCCCTTTGGGTCATTCGTCGTGGTCTTAGTGGGACGCCAGCCGTACTCTTGAGAGAAAGCCCTGGTAATCAATATGACCAGCGTTGTGGATTGAACTGCAATCGGAAAGAGGCTTAAAAAGCTGGCTATGAGGTTTATTTTGTTAAGCAAGGAAATGGAAAGTTAACAAGGCAAAGTTTAAAGTGCAAAAAATGTGTTTTAAATGAAACACAAATTGCGTTAGATCTGACCTAAATCAATAACAAACGACTTTAGCAGACGTGTCGAAAACAATGTTTTGGGATCACAGTTAAGATTTGATTAGACGTAACCATTCAACGGTGTCTTGTCTCATCTGCATGAGGCCCGTCCAATTGGACGCTTCCTTTGACGCGGACTTCCGTCCCAGTGACAGGCCTGCTACACTGACTCCACAAGACCACGGAGAGCCAGACCAACTCAAGGCTTTGTGTAAGAGGGACCACCCTGACTTTCCAAAAAGCTGAGCCCTGAATCCCAGCCCAGAGGTCTTTGAGTGGAGGACACACACACACACACACACACACACACACACACACCTCGTACTGTATACTTCTAGAATGAGAAATGATGGCCTGCAATTCTCTCTGTGCAAATACGGCCTTGCTTCTTGGGGAGCGTCTTCAAGCTACCATTACAGAGAGGAAGGGAGTGACAGTTGTTTTCCGTTCTGTAAGTCTTGTCTTTTTTTAGGGTTAGGTACTTTTAAAAAGGTTGAGACCTCAAGACATGATGTTACTCTTGACACATTGAGGTTTGGCCCAGGAAAAGGACAGCTGAAATAGACCGACGTGAAGAGAAAGACAGGGAAAGCTAAATAACTTGGTGAAATAGAAAGAGAGCAGGGTATAGAAAAAGCAGTCTAGAAATAGAAGGAAAGAAGAGTAAAGGAGAGGAGAGGACTCAACCTTACAATTGGTGATAAATGACCAATGTAGTCCGTCTGAGATGAAAACCATCTCTGTTCTAACTCCTGTTTACCTCTCAGCCAGAGGGAAGACTAAAAAGTCTGAGGGAGCCAAGCGCCACATCAAAGGTGGACTGTTTTTACCTCCCACACCTTTTATAATACTAAAGCCCCCTCTGGATGTATTTGAGTAAACAGAGTGTGCCACCTTCATAGATCTGGGATTACTTTTAAGCACACAGTAATTTATGTATTTGTTTTAAGTGAAGTCTGGGAATTGTGTGATGTCAGAGGTTTAACTGGGGGACATGAGGCTGTGATATGGGGTCTGTTAATCACTGTTATCCTTTTGTACTGTTTAATGGCAAAATCTACAGTATCCACAAGTCTATACTGTGAAATCTACAGTATAAAACTGTAATAGATTTCCAGCTATTTACGGTAAAAGTACTGTCAACGATTGTTGCATTGTGGGAAGGTTTTAATGAACTACTGTAACATACCGTAATTTGGGTATTTTTTTCCCAACTAAACTATAGTATTCCATTTATTTGTATGAGATTTTGGAACCAATCCTACTGAACATACAACTATTGGGAGCATTAGCATATGCAGTGTGACCTACCTTTTACTGTTTTGACTGGAAAGTTTGAAGTGAAAGGCAAAATAATTAGCAATGTCACAAAAACTACCACATAGAACATTATTAGCTACTGTTAAAATATGATTATGCAAGAGAATATGTATTATGTTTACATTTTTATCCCTCCTTATTATATTATTGGCTGATATTTGGTATAAAAGCAGCACTAGATTTGTGTTTCAGTGTTCAGTATACAGTATGTACTCATTGAGTACACAGTATATAAGTGCGTGGTTCCAAACTGGCAGCCATATTATTTTTAAGTTGACGAGTGGTTTCGGAAACATGGAACTGTGTAAACGTCAGTGTTAGGAAATTAATAGAATGACATCTGGAAAGTTGTTCCGAAAACCTCCAAAGGAAGTGCCCAATTCAGATGCCCGAACCACCTCATCTGGCTCCTTTCGACACGAACGAGCAGCGGCTCTACTCCAAGCTTACTCCGGATGACCGAGCTCCTTTCCCTATCTCTAAGGCTGAGCCCAGCCACCCAAACTTGTCTAAGTTCAATTAAACACATTTCTAACACCTAAATTAAATTAGAATAATCACTAACACCATCACTTCTATATACTTAAAAACAGCCTGTTTACAGGGACTGTTTCAGTAAGAAGTGTACAAGACAAAATAGTACTCAAGGAGAGCAGTAATGGCACGCTAATAGGATGATTTCCCCACATATGGACATTTGGCCCCCAGAAGGTTGTCCCCTGGGTCTCAATCACACATGCTTTACTATCCTGCAGCTTTGTGGCCAGGTGTGGAAGGACAGATGGAAGTTTGCAAACGAGGAGCTGATTGGCGGCTCAGCTGAAACATGCTGGATGTTGTTGTCATTGTTAACACAATGCCTCAGAACTAAAATTGGAAACATTGTAATTTAGTGGGGAATCTGGGAAGTGACTTATATCAACCAATACCCTGGCAATACATACACTGTGAATGCATATTTGCATTTACTTAGTGTACACATGGAAGGTTCCCCTTTCAATTATTGAAAGCTCAACTAAAGTTCATACCTTAGAAAGCTGGGTTTTCCAGTCAGAAATCTCTACATTTAAATAATGATACAATCAGTTGTGTACAGTTTACTGTTTATGCTACTGTTAAGGGATACCACTCCAATAAATGAGTCACATTTAGATTAAAACAATAAACTTTATTATTCCAAACACACGACTTAACATTACAATATCCAATACAGATATTGGTAAATAGTGGATTTATGTTTATTATGCTAAGAATATATATATATTTTTTACATTCATTGGTGTTTCCTGATGTTTATCCATTACAATGTTTTAGATTAGAACAGATAGTATTATATTAGCTATTGGATGGTTATGAATGTACTACATTTCATGCTTTCTTCAGCAGCCAACCAACTGCATACAAAAAAAAGGCCTCTCACTCTTACCATTAACCACTCACATTTCTCATGCTTACATTATTTTAAACCTAGACATAGTTTAATTGGCAGGAGGCAAGGAATAGGAATAGGTGTGAAACCCCAGTACGATCATGCTAATGAAGGGACTTGAATGTAGTTTTCCAGCTTATTTCTGGTTCAAAATCATGCAAAGATTCACACCTCCAAAGAACCCTTGGGGTAATTTACAAAATACATGTTTATAAATAAATGGGTGTGTCAAGATAATCATGCCTTTCCTAGAGCAGTCTTGCAATTGCAGTAAAGAAGCGACTGTATAAGATAACAAAAAAAAATGTTTTGCTGAAAGTCTACTCTATATAGTGCTGTTTCATAGGTGGTCACCTTATCAGTCACTAACTTTATACAGACTTGCTGTGACGTCTGTTCAATAAACTGTATAACGGAGGACATGTCGCCTAGAATGTGATGATAGTAGCATAAATGCCATGGCACTGGACTGGTAAAGATCATCCCAAAACAGAAACTGTTAACCACATGTAACACATATTGCTGTGTTAACACACACAGTACAGAAAAGTCTACCATTGTCATTGTCATCTTCCCTTATGCAAAAGTGTAATGTAATTAAAATAAATTTAATACAATTAAAATTACTTCATATCCTAGTTCTAAAACAACTGAGTTGGCACTATGTTGTTTAAACACAGCTTTGCACAACAAGGAGCTAAACTGTATCTTTTTATATATCAAATATGAAATGATGTTGCAGTTTATGGCCAGTCAAAGTCAACATGACTTTTATTTTAGTTAGGTTGTTATGGGAAGACCTTAAGGCTTTGGCCCTCGGTCTCTGACTATTACAGTGCATGCCATTGGTCAGAAAATCTGATCTAGTCACCTGTTGGCTACTGGTCTGTTTTAGTGTTTGCACTGGAATGTATTTATATGAGCAGGTCAAATGACTGACAGAGATCAAACACTTCTATATAGGAGATAATATACAATGCATGAGGAAAATTAACGATTATTACAAACATTTTCTGATTGACCTATAAGTCAGTAACAAAAAAATAATAAAGGATTGAAGGGTTGTTGAATGGTTCTTCAAAATATCTATAAAATTGAGAGAACATATGACACGTATGACAATAACATTTTTGGTGTCTTTTTAGCAGCCATAGTCTCAGCCACAACGAACTGGAACGTATGGAATAATAGGTCAACTTTTATATGATTGTCATTTCAAGATAATATATCATAGTTTAACATTTGCTTTTGTCATACTGGTTGAATTGCTTCATCAGACTATTTGAACTCAACATATGGATTCTTTTTAATAGCGTATGGCCCTATGAAACCAGTGTAGTACCATATACTTTAAGTAGGGGACTTACATGGAGCCATAGATATCCACAAAGACTTAATAACAAACAGTTTTTGAGCCAACAGTAACCTTTTGGTACACTTATTTGCTTAAAAAACACCTAGTGTCACAGTCCCCAGTGATGTATATGGCTGTATATTATTTTGAATTTATTATAATTTTATTACTATCATATCCCCTGAACTCTCCTTCCTCATGCGGAAACAGTAATATTTGCTATGTTATTCAAGTTTTTATGTTGTGTTCAGGAACAAACCACCCAAAATGAATGCATGAGCGGTCAGGGGTGGTGAGAAAACAGACTTTCCTGAACTAAGAGAACAACCAGATGGGCCCCGTCAGGCTCAGCATGCCCAGCAGTGGTAAGGGAATGGCAGCCATGGCTGTGTGTAGGCTGAGGGCTGAGCTGGCACTGCACAGGTCAAACAAGCTTCCCTGGAAGCGGATGTTCCTGGAGTCTTCTTTTAGGGACTCCCACATGGAGCCTACCCCGACCTGGCAATCAGACAACGCTGTGAGGGCACATGTGTGAAAAGCCTCCCAGTGACTGTTTTAAAAAAAGGTCAAAAAAAACAAGATTATGTTCTGGAGCTAAATTACATATTCAAGAAACCCTTTTTTTTTACCAAGTTCCTAGTGTTGATAGTGTTGAGAATTTTGTTAGCAATGTAACTATTCTTCTATGGTGGGTGCACGCTGCAACATTGACTAAAAAAGATGGCCTCTGAATTTCATTATCGCTGCACCAAAGTCATAAATTATTCAGCTTAGTGGCTGGATGTTCCAGCAACATTTATCTGCTAGATCTAAATTCCTCTGCAATATCATGTTTTCCTAAATCATGTCCCTTTATGCAACACTTTATTCATATCCCGCAGAAAGTTACAAGTATGAAATAGAGTTCAATTCTGTGATCATTTATATATATATATATATATATATATATATATATATAT
>JAVQIZ010107816.1:0-15000 GCA_036023535.2 Galaxias brevipinnis
AACCATGCCAAAACCGATGTGTATTCTTATTCCAATGAAATGTTTTTTAAGACAAATTAGTTTGTCTGACTGAAATATACTGTTAAACAAAAACTAAATCATTATGTTCTCCACAGCAATCATCTTTGTGTGCTTTTTCCTCCAGGCTGCCTCTAGTGCACTAAGCAGTCTGGGCCATGTGTACACTGCCATTGCAGACTACCCCAACGCCCTGGCCAGCCATAAGCAGTGTGTGCTGCTGGCACGCCAGACCCAGTGTCAGCTATCCGAGGCACGGCAGCTGGGCAACATGGGGGCTGTGTACACGGCTCTGGGGGACTTCACCAACTCTGTGCAGTGCCATGAGCAACACTTGGACATAGCCAAGGTACCGCCCTGGTCTGGATAACTTCAGGGAGTCATTCCCCTCATAACTGGACATTATTGATAATTGAGACACAGTTGTGTTTCCATTTGGTATGCTTTAAATACATTTTCTCCCCAGTTCTTTGAAGTTTTTTGTTTGAATGATATTAAGATGACTTTGCTCATGGCAGACCCTAGAGAATCGTGGTGAGGAGGCGCGGGCCTACAGCAACCTGGGCAGTGCCTACCACTCCTGCCGTGACTTTGATAAGGCCATGTTGTACCACACACGTGTCCTGGAGCTGGCCCAAGAGCTGGGAGAGAGGGCCATCAAGATGAGGGCTTATGCTGGGATGGGCCATGCTGCCCGCTGCTTGCAGGTAGCTCCTATCTCCTCCACCTTCTCTAGCCTTTACTCATACAGGTAGCTCCTATCTCCTCCACTCTCTCTAGTCTTTACTCGGGCAGATAGGAACCATCTCCTACACCTTCTTTACTCCTTACCAAAGCAGGTCTTACTGCTGAAAATGTATAGCTTTGAACACTCTATTTGTCAAACCCAAAGCTCTCTGCTCAGCTCCCAGTTTTTCTGAGATAGACTAGTGATAGGGCCAATGATGTGCCAGACTGGTCAAACCTCTTCAGACTGGAGACACCGGAGAGTGTCTGCTGACCTGGGAGTCATTCCTAGTTCCAAAAAGTATTATTTTCAATATTCCCAGTCAAAAAACAGAGACTTCAAGAGAACTTAGGACAGCACAGAGTCAAATTTTTTGGCTGTGCTCTACTGTATGGGACATAGTATTGTATAAGAGTGTATTGTTGTGATTCGTGATAGCCTACTGAACTGAATTCCCATGTATGTTTTAAGTGGCTGGTGTTTCTTTCTTCTGCAGGACCTGGACAGAGCAGCCCAGTTCCACCAGCATCAGCTGGACCTAGCCCAGGAGCTGCAGGACCGGGCGGCCCAGGGGAGAGCCTGCTCCAACCTGGGTAAGAACCTGATGGCTAGTGGTGTCTTCCCACAATATCCACACAATTAGACCGTTGACCCACTGCTAACTAGCGGAGGATTTCTTTTTATGAAGTTACTGATTTTGCGATGGACCTGGCTTTGACTTAGCTTGGTAAACCACTGACAATTTTGCTTATCTTCACCGTGATCTGCAGTGAGAAACCGTATGTGACCACTAGTTTTGACAAACTTCATCCTGCTATTTGATGTTTTAGTCAGGTGATTTGATGATTATTACAATTTTCTTTTTACATACCCGTTATCTGTCAGTAATGTAATATTACATCACCACCTATAACTTATATAAAAGTGCACTAAACTGAAAGATGGTGGTGGGCTGTGACTGGATGATGAGGATGGCAGTGTTGACCCTACCTGGCCAGTGAGCTTTTCTCACAGTGGTCCCTCCCGCTCCTCCAGACTAGCTGTCATAAAAGCTCTTAAACAAACGTGGACCACCGTGTTCTTCTGTCATCCATTCACTGGTCTGTCATGGGGCTGTCGCCACGGCCACTCAATGTCCTGGGCCCGACTAAACAATGCTGCATTGATTAGTCCAGGGGAATACTATCCCACACACATACTGCCTTGCTGTCTCTCACACATACATACATTTGAAAGAGTGGTGCATTAGGTTAGTTGCCTATTGAAGGTTTAATTATCCTTTCAGTAGTGGTTGGGTGGGTGATTAACCCTTTTGTATTTGATAGAGACATGCAATATGAGGTGTTCATTGTTGTCGCATCCTGAGGGCTGGTAGTGCAACACAATGAAGATGAAGGTAAAAAAAGACATTGCTGCTGCATCCCTCATCTTCTCCATCCCAATGTCAGTCCTCCTCCTCTGTCTCCTCCTGCTCCGGCTGCTCCGCCCCCTCGTCCTCCTTTTTGTCTTGGTGTGGAATCCAGCTAGCTATCACATGACTGCAGGACTGCCTCTCTGGCCAATTGATACTCATGGTTTATTAACAGGGGTTTAGGTTCTGCGGCCACAGTGAAATCTAAGAGTCTTGGCAACCTTACCCCTCTGCTGATTGGACAGTATGCATGTGTGTGCGTGGTTGATTGCACAACAAAGGGTTATCCGAGCTGAGTTAATATTGCCTTTACTCACACTATGACCAGCCACAAGGTCTTATACCTACCACCTCCTGAAGTGAGGGAGCGGTTTGCAACAGGCCACTGCAAATGTGACATATGACAAATTAACATTTATCAAACATAAAGGCTGCACATTATGCATTTAAATTTGCAAACTTTAGCATCTTATTTATTTTGAAACATATTTAGAAATTAATTGTGAAGTATATTGTGCTCTGGTAATCCACTGGAAGTCCACCCTCCATTGGGATTGAGGTAATCCAAATTTAAATTGGATCAAACTGATCCCAAAACTATATTTTTGTTTTGAACTATCCGTTTTGAAGACATGATCCAGATTAAAGTTTGGATTTGATTTCCTGATCACCTATGTTTTTTTGGGGGGTTTTGACCTACCCAAAATCCAAATCTGATCCAATCAGATAGTTTTGATCACCTGGGCCCTGCTCTTATGATTATAACCACCCTCTCTCCACCTCGGCAGACGGCGGTACCAGCTTTCAGTGATCAGTTTGTTCTGCTCTCACCTTTTCTTCTGATTGTGTTGTCATCTCACTTTATTTCTCTTTTGCCATATTTTCCTTTTGCTCATATTTCTATTTCCATTGACTAGTAAAGGTACTCCTGCAAGTAACAACTGGTGTTGGGATAGTAGTGTTCTATGTGTGCATCAGACTGTCCATAGGTTGAAGAGAGCTTTCTGAATGCCTGGATTCCCAAATTTCAGACAGGCCAGTGCAAAAGAAACCTCAATTTCACAACAATTGTTCTAATACAAAAGGTTCCAGGAATCACCACCACCGCATCCAGAAATATCCTTAGTAGGCCGTTAGCTAGACAGCGTTTCCAGTGTGGAACTCCTTAGAGGTTTGAGATTGGGTCATTTTAAAGCCTAATCACTGTGATGCTGGTAGATGGAGGCGACCCTGTGATGGTCTGTGGAACAAACCCCGACTGGGGAACGGGCTTCGTGACAACCTGCTGTTAAATATGCCGGGTGTTAATGCAGGATAAAGGTAATACAAGTGGAATACAAGCGTACTATGTTAAAGGGTTTATCTACAATCTCACACAGGAAGTCAAGAGGACTCAAAACAGTGCCAAATAAAAAGTAATTATCAAAAGGGCTAACTGCCTAACTAAACTTCCAACAATGAATACAGTGGGTGGCATGTGTTCCTAAACTGGTGAGCTAATACAGAGTAAGTTACCTATGTGGTGTATCTCACCTGTCCCCTTGCTCCTGTGGAAGTCAACAAAAACAATAACACTGCACAGTGTGCAGAAATAGAACACAACTAAGAAGTATAACTCAACAAAGGATACCGGCAAACTACAGGCACGGATGGCTTACTAAAAGGAAAACTAACACTGCCACACACCAGACTAACAAACTGACAAACGAGAGAGAGAGAGACGGTGTGGTGATACAAATGGGTCAACATACAATCACTGACATAAACGGGTTGACTGATAACAAACAGAACAAGCTCTCTCAGCAGGGTGACTGAATGACAAACACAGTAGACAGAGGGTAAGCTCATCTAAAGCTCATCTGCTCACTGGAGTCACATGTGGAGTATGTGTATGACTGATGTGAACTTCTTATTGGCTGATAGATGATTGATGATGAGAAGGGTAATTGACAGCAGCTGGGCCTAGATGTAGAGTGATAGTGAGAGGGGAGAGACAGAGGGAAGACCAAACAATACTTGGACACAGACCACGAGGTGAGCGTCCGTAACTCTCTGCCTATTGGCAGCTCCCAGTTCATCCTGGAATTACATTCCACTGTGCGGAATGGGGACAGGATCTTCCCCACTAGAATTTCCTAGTGCTGTGTCAGCCAAATGCTCTGACGCTGGATCTCCCCTAATTTTCCACCTTTCTAATCCTGGTCGTCAGTGCTCAGCTTCTTCCCTAATCTCTCTTTAAATCCGGAGAATACTTCCTCTGCTCAAAGCGCTGTTTTACTACTTAACTGACCTTTTTGCCCTAAGAAATGTGTGTGTGTAACAGATCTGTTTGTGTGTATGCAAAGGGGTGTTGTGTGGACTGTATGTGTACTGTTCTATGTACTACATGCACACACACACTTGTGTAGGGGGAAGGCAGTGTACGTGGTACCAGCCAGCTCTGCAGGCTCCTACTGTGGGTAATCCTGTTAGTCTGGCTTCCAGCTCACCTTCCTATCTTTGACCCCTCAGTCCTTGTCACGCAGCTAACATTACCCACACCTCACCACCAAATAGTTTGCCAGTACAAATTACATATTGCAGTTAAACAAGGGGGCCATATATTTTTGTTGTATTAGTATTTGTGTCCATCAATTTCTCCCTTTCTACTGCTTTTATCATCCCAAAGAATATAAGCCAAATGATTGTATGTCTGCTTCAAATCTGACCTAGTGACCCAGTCATTCTGTCACCTCTTTAGACCCTGGCATGGTTGCTGGCAGGAAGGCTCACAGTTAAGGTATACAGGACAGGTAGGAGAGAGGTCGGCAGCCATGGGAAAAGTCAGTCAGTCAGTCTGTCTGTCTGTATATAAATATATATTTTTTGTTTCTCTCTCTCTCCCTATCTATTTCTTTATATCTTTCTTTTTCTCTTTCATTCTCTCTCTCTTCCTCACTGTCTATTCCTTGCTCTTTCTCTGTGCAAAAAGATTTTTAACCCTCCCTCCTCCTCTTCCTCTTCTTATGTGATGATGCTGAACAGGATGTGTCATACATTTTTATTTGTTTAATCTTATTCTGAATTGAAAGATGAGGCTTTTGCTTGGCTGAGCACCCTCATGTCAGGCAGTTGGCCCTCCTTCTAATTGAACTTGTCCTGGTGGGCCTAATCTCACAGGGTGGCAGGTGGCAGGGTGTCTTGTGTGTGATAGCCAACTCAGAGTGTTCTTCCTTTCTGACCGTTATACAAGAATTTACTTGTTTCTCATCCATTTTTGTGTGAACAAAGATTTATACAAGAAACCCTTTTGCAGTGGTTGTCGTCACTGCAGCTCTACTGCTGACATTTCTGTTCTAATCTATGTTGGGAGTTGATGATGTAAGCGTACATATTTATGTGGATGTTGTTCATAGCAGCCAGTGATGACATCCACATAACCCCTTTTCCATTTGAAGCAGTTGGGAGACTCATCAAAATCTCTCCCTCTGTGTTCACTCTATATCGCTTTTTCTCTCTTTCTTTCTCACTCTCTCTATCTTTTGAATAATGTCTTGACAATATCTGACCTTGTGGTTCATTAAACTGAGTTGTGGAGAGGACAGGGAGTGAAGTTTGGGGGTTTTATGCTTCAACTGAGAACTGAGTAGCAGATGGATAGTGATCCAAAACCTTTGTAACTCTCAAGCGGAGATGCTCCTAGATCTTAACGCAACTTTCACTGAATGTGTGAAAATTCATTTTCCTTGTTATTCTCTGGCTTATCTCATAAGAGTTGCCTGTGTGTATGTGTTACTTTGGTTTTGTCTGTGTATGTGTGTGCCCTCTGATTCAGTGTCTGATTCAGCTGCTTGTTCAGAGGCGGTGGTAACATGGCTATTCATTTTTCTGTTCCTTATTCCAGTTCTCATTCTTTTTCTTGTCGGCTCTTCTCCTCCTCTCTCAGGTATCATCCAACAGATGAAGGGGGAGTATGAGACAGCATTGACGCTCCATAAATGCCACCTGGCTGTGTCCCAGGAGCAGGGGGACTATGCTGCCCAGGGCAGGGCCTATGGCAATATAGGCAACGCCTACAACGCCCTGGGTCTCTACGATCAGGCCGTCCGATACCACCGCCAGGAGCTACAGATCTCCCTGGAGGTGACACACACATTTACAGCATACGCCCTTAGACTGTATACGCACATAAACACACAGGAAAGAGTATGTACATATTAGACACGCACACCAGTAGTCATACCTAGGGGTATTCCAAGCCTACCTCTAAGCCTAGTGTTTGTCCTGTGGGGCAGGTGAACGACCGTCCATCGCAGGCATCCACCCACGGGAACCTGGCTGTAGCCTACCAGGCTCTCGGCGCTCACGACCGGGCGCTCCAGCACTACCTCCAACACCTGGCCATCGCCCGTGAGCTTCGCCACACTCAGAGCGAGGCCAGAGCCTTAAGTACGCTGTAACAGAGTGAGGGGAGAGACAACAGGAACTGTGGAATTCGGAAAATAACAGATTATTAGAAGACCTAGAAAGTAGTACCATTGGTCATGTCCCAATTTGTGATTTTAAGAATAAATTATGTGTGACTCTTGGCACAGGTAACCTAGGTAACTTCCACAGCTGGAGGGGAGAGTATGCACAGGCATTGCCCTACTACCAGCAGTACCTGATTTTAGCCCCAGACCTACAAGACCTGGAGGGGGAGGGCAAGGTGTGTCACAACCTGGCCTACGCTCACTACAGCCTGGGGCAGCACCGCGACGCTGTCAGGTACACTACACAGCACACAGGGGGTTTACCGCTGAACTGCAGAATGTTACCAGTATCAGGAAACAGATGTTTTTCAAGTGACTATGCTATTTGTTGAAGTTCTATGCAGTGTCTTTTGGATTGTAAAGACTAAGCTAAAATCTTTGTCTGTAACCAGGTATTATGAGCAGGACTTGGCCTTGGCCAAGGACCTCCAGGACAAGCTGGCTCAGGCCAAAGCCTACTGTAACCTGGGCTTAGCCCACAAGGCCCTGGGTCAGTACAGCCAGGCAGAGGAATGCCAGAAATATTTGCTGTCCCTGGCACAGTCCCTGTAAAACACACATGTGTTTCTGCGTGTGTTTTTTTGTGTGTGTGTGTGTGTGTGTGTGTGTGTGTGTGTGTGTGTGTGTGTGTGTGTGTGTGTGTGTGTGTGTCAGACATTGGAGGATAGAGAGAGAGAGAGGGAGAGGATGAAAGAAGTCGGGGACAGATAGAAAGCGAGAGACTGGCGAAAAAAGGGAACGCAGGTCTCATGGGCATGTGGAATATTAAATGTGATGCGAGTTTGTCATCAGATTGGCAATAAGTCATTGACAAATGTGTTTACTGGCCCTTTTTTCTTTGATTGCTGGGGGAAAGCAATAATCAGGGCCATAATGAGGGGGGCCCATAATCCCAGCGCTCAGTGACGGAAACCGGGCCTGCTTAATTAAGGCGTTGATTTCCCATGAGGCTTTGGAGTCTTTTCTCTCCCTCTCTCTCTCTCTCTCGCTCTCTCTCTCTCTCTCTCTCTCTCTCTCTCTCTCCTGTCCGCTTCCCGACTTTATTGGTCTGAATGTATTTTTGATCTGGAGTCTCTTGAAGAAAAACACACACACACACACACACACACACACACAGAAGTATTCATGAGACTAATCTGTCTGGCAGACATCATTTGATATGTACAGTATTAGTGGAAAACTATTATCTGAAACCAGACTTTTTCCTTTCTATGCGGAATTACAGGTCTCCCGTTCTAACTTCTAAGTTAAGAGAATGCCGACCTCATCAACACCAGTACCCAACCTTTTAGAAGCAGATCTCCGCACAGTTCAGCTGTCATCCAGGTTTCTAAACTGCAGTGTGTTGAAGTGGAAATGCACCTGTTTTTTTCCTTGAAGCTTTCCTCTAAGTCTCTCTGTGTTCCTGCAGAACCGTGTTTAAATGTAGCTCACAGTAATGGCATTCCCCACTCTCTGAGAAGCACTCAGGAAGATTGAGAGGAGAAAAGGAAACTGGAGACTCGATAGGAACAGAGGGGGAAGAGGGAACATTTTCTACCAGAACTTAGAAAAGGTCAACATTAGTTCAAACCATTTCACAATTGACCATTCAAGCTGCACTTTTAGGCTCAGGTCAATGCAAGGCAGGTACGTGGAAGAATGGAAGGTAAAATTAGAGGAAGTAAAGGTCATGCAGTATTTAATCAAAGTGCTTCCCCCTTTCTTCAATACACGTTGTTCACTAACAATAGGGATTTGGGGGCCTTGTTGCTTGGTGATGCTGGAGAGTGACAGCTAGGGGCAGTGTAGTCTGAGTCTGTGACTGAATATGGAACACCCTTAGTGGAGATTAGGCGGGGACACTGGAACAAATTCAGCTGCAGAGTGGTGGTGGTGGTGGTGGTGGTGGTGGGTGGGTGGGAGGGGGTGGGGGGAGTTTGGCCCCAGAACAGACGGAGAAAACGAGCAGGTCTTCTGCTTCGGCCATCATCTCTTTACCCTCTTTTTCTATTTCTTTTTTTTTTTGCCAAACCACCTCCTCTCTCTCGTCTCTTACCGAGCCTCTTCTCTTTCATCTCTCCATTTTTCTCCTCCTCCCTGTATTCTGGAGTGGGCATGGGGAGAGGCCCGTCACAGCAGCTCTGTGCGGTCAAGGTGTGAACCCACTAATTGACTGTCATTATCCTCTTGGACTTCCCACGCAGCAATAATCATAGAAATAGAATAGAGTAGATCACTTTTATTTAGATTTGGATGAACTCCTGTCGCTGTCTCCTCATACAGCTGTGGTAGTCATTTATAAAGTAATTTTACTTTTGTCATTTGACTGAAATATTTTTGAATCCTTAAACTTTTGCCATGTTTGAATTTTTTTATTATTGTTTTATTTGAGAAACACTCATTATTGGTCTAGTTTAGTCATATATATTACTGAAAGTCATAAGTCAAGTTTAAAAACCTCTGAACTCTACTACTTCCTTTGCAAGACCCATGGAACTCTTTCGTCTAATAATATAATTCTAAGGAGGAGTTTCAGAGCCTTACTGTTCATTGCTCTACTTAGTAATCACAGACATTTTTGGTTTGTTTTTTTTTGTTTAAGTTTTGGAAAATAGAGAGATGTGGTTGTCGTTATTATCCTTAGGGAACCTTTGGACATGTCTTGGTCTACGAAGAACACAGTAGTCAATAATAGTCAACCAAATCAACACTGTAGATAATAATAATAAGGATAATACATTTAATTTGAGGGAGCCTTTCAAGACACTCAAGGTCACCTTACAGTATATGTTACAATTTCAATATTCAATCAAATTAAAATGAAATATAAAATAAAAGTAATTAAATTACTTTTACAAGGATGCAAGGATAAGTGCCCCACTCCAAACTGTACGGTGCTGCTTCTTCTAACGCCAGCTCTATGGTAACTATGCACAGCCATTAAACCCATGCAGTTGCTGTGTACCTCTCTTTCTCCCTCTGATTCACTCTACAGCTTCCCTTTAGTATGACATAGCTGTGACTGTCTGTTGGTATCAACAGGACATTCCCAGACAGTAAACGCTTCTGATTTGTTGTTTGGTGTTTACAGCAGGTGCCTGATTGAGCATCTATTACCAAGTTGTTCCCTCTACTCTGTGTCCCAATCTTAAGTGGCTACTCTCTCCAGCTCCATAGCGACTTATGCCAGATGTTAAATTGCCGTATGAATTATTGATGATTCCTCGCTGAATGATGAATGTAAATTTTGTTTAATGTTCACTGTCGAAGGTGTTCCAGTGTCTGTGCTACAGAATGGACTAGAAGAGAGCGGCTGGTGTCCTGGCTGGTTTTCTTCCCTGGCTGGCTGGCTGGCTGACTGGCTGGCTGGCTGGCTGGCTGGCTGTGTCTTTGCCAGATACTGGATGTCTATTAAACTAGTGGGTTCCCCAGGCCTGATGAAAGGGGAGGTCTTTTCAGGCGAAGAGATGGCGCCGATGGTGTGGCGGACATCTCGCCCAGTGATCTGAGGAAAGTCCCCCCTAAACCGCCGGTCGGGAGGTGTGGAGAGAGCAAGCAGGGAAACGGAGCGGGCGGGCGGGCGGGAGCTGGAGATGGATTGTTCTGCTGCGTGTAGTGCACTAACAGGATTTAGATAGGAGATTCTCCCCCACGGCCGGGCGGAGCTCACACACACACACAGGAAGAGACAGACATGCTGCGTGCCAGGCCAGAGAAAGGGATTTAGCAATGCATTAGAGTAAAATAGGGATACATTTTTAATTCCTCAGGAGATTTTTTTGAATTAATGCTGGGTGTGTGTGCGTGTGCGTGTGCGTGTGTGTGTGTGTGTGTGTGTGTGTGTGTGTGTGTGTGTGTGTGTGCATGTTAGCATGCATTCAAATGTAGAAAGTGCCTAGAAGGTGTCTATGAAGAGTGAAAAGTGAGCGATAATTATACATAGCCTGTATGCATGAGTGTGTGTGTGTGTGTGTGTGTGTGTGCGTGCGGACGTGCGTGCGTGCTTGCGTGTGTGTGTGCGTGCTTGCTTGCTTTGACTGAAGTGGCTCTGACTGTCATACGTCAAGTACATTAGCTGTGTTGGGAAGATGGCTGCGTGGAAGAGATGTCAAAAATGGAAGAGACAACTTTTTGTCTGTTAGATACAGTTTGATTCATGATACATGAGAACTATCTATAATGGATGCTGCCGTGCCACTTCATCTTATTATTTGAACCGTGACTCTCTAAATATTCCCTTAAACAACAAGTATACATTTTTCATTTGTTGTTAGCTGAAGAGGAAAAGCTTCTTCTCATAATAAGCGATACCCGGCAGAAAGCATGTCATATCTGTTTAGCGTCCAAGCACTGTGTGCTCTTGTCTGTGCTGTCTCTCTTACTGCATCCTTAGAGTAGTCTGTCCTCTGTCTGTCTTGCTGCTCCCTTAGAGTAGTCTGTCCTCCGTCGTCCGCCCTGGAAAGTTACCATGCTTCCATTCACGAGAGCAGGGCAGATGTACAAAAGCCATTCAGCAAGGTAGAATTTGTTTAATCCACAATAATGCTAATCATGCTAAATCCCACGGGCCTATACACTGTGTAAGAGTTCTGTGAACAGTCTAGAAGGTTCTGGAATATTCAGTGAGTTCTTAAGTGGCCCACATGCAGTGTGTAAGAGTTCTGCGAATCTAGAAGGTTCTGGAATATTCAGTGAGTTCTTACCATGTTCCCCTCAGTGGGCTACATATATTGTCATTTTGAAACAGCTCATTAGAAACACTCGAGACTTTTCGTCTCACCCTTAGCTGCCAGTGCTATGCATCAGGGGTCATTATCCCTATCCATTCTTAATTTGACTCAAATGTCAACTCCCTTTTCACTGCAGGCACAGTATGGGACTAGTGTTTAAAAAATATCTGTCAGTTCTAGATCGTACATTTCTTGGTGACAATCTATAAAGATATGTGCGTGTGGTATTTATGTGAATCCTGTAGGATGATTGGCCTGTTGCATCCGCTGAGCATCACTCCAGTGTGTGAGTGAATCTCATTACCTTGGATGAAGCCGGTGCCTCCCTTTGGGAGTCCAGAGTCAGACTAGGAGATGGTGGACCTCGTGGAGGCGTCATGACCTCTGCTGACCACTTAACTGCCCTCCCCCTTCCGTCGATAACTCTTTAAATGGATCAATAGCCAAGATCATTGTGGGCCGATGCTGCCGGAGCCTTCCAGCGAAGCGTCATGTTGAGCGTGTGTGATGATGATGTTGCAGCGAGCTCTTAAAAAAACAAAAAAACAACACATAAACCACAGCATTCCCCCTCCAGACATTTGACTTCATTACGGGAGTTTTCTACTCAGACCAATAAACACAACTATAAACCGTTTTTTTTCTTTTCTTTCCCTCTTGTGTTGGCCTCCAGAGATGGCTGACCTACTCATACTGTTCTATTGTACTGCGTGGGTCGGTTCAGTCACCCAGTGATGAAGGGAGTGACTCCAGAGTGAAACATCTCACCGTATAAACATTGATTTAGATCGAGACATCTGTTATGTTATCGTGCGCTCACCTTTTGCCTCTGTGAAATGGGGCGTTTTCACATTTTTACACCGTGATTGATCGCTATGCCGGCATCGTTTTCAGTCCAGTGAGTCCTTTTGTCCTTTGAGGCACGGCGGTGGCTCTGGAGTGGCGGGGAGTTGAGTCCACGGTCCACCAAGGTCCATACCTGGTCCATTGGGCTGCCTGATAAATCGTGTTGTCATGGCAGCCGTGTCGGAAAACAAGCTAATTGAAATATTTGAATGTTTTTTCTGGGGGGAGGGGAGGTTTTGGTAGTGCCAATGACAGGCCAGCCCCAGAGGTTGTTGCCATGGAGGCAGCTGACCTTTCACCTTCTAACCTTTCCTCCACGCTGATGATTAATCCTACTTACCGCGCAACTTCCTGTTTCTCTTCATCTCTAATTAACCTTTTCTTCTGTTTTTTTCTCTCCTTTTCTTCCTCTTTCCCTTCCTCACTCCCTTTTTTTCTCTCTCTCTCTTTCATTCTCTTCTTGCAGCAAATTGATTCATGTGAAAATTATTGACGATGAGGAGTACGAAAAAAACAAGAACTTCTTCCTGGAACTGGCCGAGCCACGCATGGTGGACATGAGCCTGCAGAAAGGTGCAGTACCGACACCTACTATCTCTATTATCCCTGTCCATCTCTCCTCACCCTGTCTTTGACCTGCTCTCTGCAAATTCCCTGTTCAACCTTATTGTTCTTGTACACAACACCCATCTGTCAAGCTGCCTAAGTGTGCATCCAGATTGCTCACTGTCAATGGTTATGTTAGAGGGCATTGGTGACTTTGGCTGCACCAAATTACCGCACATGTACCACCAACAACCATTCTCCTCAAAACACTTCATCAAAAAGGCAGCCTCCAAGAACGCCTATGTTTTTTTGCATGCAAGGTAAAATTGAGAAAGCCTTTAGTGTGTCGAGAGAACAAACCATTATCTTTTGTAATCTACCTAAATATTTTCTTTCCCAAATATACTTACTTATGTAAAAGCGTGTGTTTTTCTCTAAATGTACACAGCTAGACTGGTAGCTACTTGTATCTTCTGTAAATGCCCGTCGGCTCACTGCGCTTGTGTCTGTGTGTTTACAGAGTAAGTAAAATGCAAGCAAATTGCTGTGGGTGAAATTAAATTATTGATTTATTTTGGCTTTTAGAAAGTTTTAATCTTAGGGAACCAAAAGAAAATCAGGTTCTGCTATTATCCGTGAACTGTATGCAGTAGTTGAAAAGGCTGTGGATTTATTTCTGGCCTGTGGATATGTTACCCCCTTGGAGATCTTTTTTTTCTTCTTGTGCACATCGAGCTTGTCTCAAAGAATTTTCCCAAAACAAGCCAAATACAAGAGGGAAAAAGAAAAGTTTGGACGTTTGTTTGCTGTTTTGGCTTTGTTTTTTTTCTAACGTCTGTTGAAAAGGGGCCCACAGGCATTTTCCTAAGAAGTGCACACTGTTATCTAATGCAGCGTTGTCTAAGCATGCTCTGGACCACAGAGGAGCCTGGTAGGACACCCCCTCCTGAGCTGGTGTGGGTCAGGGTGCAGAATCTAACACTTCTATGCTGTTGCTGCTGCTTCAAAATACCTCCAGCGCTCTTTGACCTAACGTTGCCTGAGCTGGCAGCCCTATTGGATGCCGTTCCACTGTATCTGGAGAGATAGCATCACAATGATCACTTTGTATTCACATAATCAACTTGAACGCATCCATCACAATACCCCCACCATGATAGGCTTTTAGTGCAAACCTCCTTTGAGCTGTAAACATTCGCCCCTAAGTGAACTGGTTTTGCTTGTTGTGTTTTCCAACCTTGAGACGTGACTCCTCCTTTGTATGGTGCTGGACGCACTGCACTTTCATGGAAATAGCCAGCAAAGGGATATGTGGGGCGTCCTGCTTGTGTAGGCCGACGGAATGCAGCCGGCTGACATCCAGGTGTCGACGAGTCAGGATCTGCTGACAGATCGGGAGTGATAGGAAGGGATAAGAAGAGGGGGAAAAAACAGGAGTGAAAAAAAAAAACGGGGAAAGAGAGCGCTAGATAGAGAGAAAGAGAGAGAGAGAGAGAGAGAGACAGAGAGAGACACCGAGAGAGAGAAAGATTTGGTTCGACACGGCGACACAAACAAGGATAGATAAGAGGCAGCCAGGCTACTGAGAAATACAGTGGTCCAGATTGGTGTGTGAACGGATCAGGAACAGCTGCTCTGTCAGGGTGGGGCTCCGTCATCTCGATGCAGGCTCTAAGATGAGTGATCTGAGAATCCCTTTCTAGTTTGATTATTTTCCCTTTAGAACCGTAGATATTGTGTTGATTGCTTTTTGGTGAGGAAGGAGGGAGGAGGAGGAGGAGGGGGGAGGGTATCACTTATTAAAGTTGGGTGAGTGTACGAGAACACATGAATATTTGATGGCCATCTTTGTGGTGGTTGTTTTCAGAAGAAAGAGCTTTGCTCTGTTTTTAAGATCGCTTCTGTCCAGGATAATGAGACTATTCAAGCACAATGTATTGTGGTTGTGGTGTGATTGTGGCTGTTGGTCTGGCAAAAAAATTGTGTTGATGTCACATAAGGAGAGCCTTGGCATAGAAATAGAACGATTAGAATGGACGCAATCAACGGTCCATTTTCTATTCAACTAACTGCTGACATTGGTGCTAGGTTAGCATGCTGCTATTTATGTTGTTTCCTCACGATAACATATTTAGCCTGCTCTAGCCATCGTGGTTCTGTTGCCCTGGCAGGCTTGACTTGGCCAGCGTGAGTAATGTGGGGGCTGGAAAGCCAACAGCCTGTCGCGAG